>JAECUM010029950.1:0-57792 GCA_016617855.1 Megalonaias nervosa
CCCCCTGCAAAAAATCCTGCAGGCGCCCATGGCTGTAGGTGCCTACCACTACGGATTTTTGATTTGCATCACGTTTCATAAAGTATATTATGCAGAGAAGTTTGTCTCTGTGTAAGAATACATAGTAAACAGAATATATTCACAGAAAATATTTTCTGCATGAGAATATTTTATATTGATTATGGCTATATTAATATACAATATATTGTGTGAGAATATTGTTTCTATTTTTTCTGATTTTTAAATAGGTATCCAGGGCAGTTTGATAAATTAATCGACTTAGGAATTATCCTGGAAACGCACCCACTTAGACCTGGAAAAAGCTTATGATAAAAAGACGCGATATATGTGATATTGTGCAGGAAACAATAAAGTCGCTAACGTTGAGTAGGCCATCGAGATTGGATAATAACGTGATCAGCGAATACTCTAATGATAATGTAATTAGCGAATATAGTACATGTAGTATCAATGAATATCATAAAGGATTTATTGATTCAGGAGATGCTTTTAACATTATAATACAACATTGCAATTCCATTTTGCCGACCGTGAGAAGAAATACGACACAAATCTATGACGGAGCAAAAATAAGACAGCTTGCATTATGTGACACATATTTTAAAGATGTATTTAATCAAATAATTGGCAGCATTGATGTTTTGTGAAAGTTGCACAAAACATTTGAGATTAGTTTGCATCAACCCAAAAAGAGTGAAGGCGCGAAATTAACTGGAACTTTTACGCGGGTACATGTACGCAAACGTGTCAAAGATATGTTACCATCGCAATATACTGCAAAAGAAAACCTCACAACGGACTTAAAAGAACTAAGTATTTTATAAGTAAAACAACGGTTGTTTCAGGAATTTTTCACATCTGTAATGCCAAAGCATTAGTTGCAAAGATGAAATTCAGGTCGAAGGACTCAGCATATATCAGGAACGACACTTAAGTGTACTTGTCGTTTGTGCTTAAGATTTGTTATTAAAAATAAGCGATGAGTTATGACCGCTGTGATGAGGTTGCGGAATTTGCGAACGGTTTGTTGAAAAAGTTAAGTGCTGATACTAATATTGGTAGCATTATGTTCCATTTGTCAACGAATATCTGCGTCAGAGTGGTGTTTTACTAAACCCTCGTATAAGCTCAAACATAATTTATGCAAGGGCAAGATAGAAATAGACGGTTGGAACCACCCTGATTCATCACTACCACCTGCCGTATGATTTAAGTGAAAGTCATCGGGTATAGAAGGCTTGAGCTATATCAGTAAGTTTGGTCCGAAACGGCACAACGATACTACTTCACACTTAGTCAGTTTTAAATATCAATGAGGGTGAAATTGATTTGAACTATAATAAAACTGCATTCCTTTCTTAAAGCCTTAGCTGTTGATCACCATGTTTATTTCTACTATTTTTTTTAGAATTATTTGTTGTAAATTGGTTCTCTTTTATATATTTCCCATGCATACATGTGTCATTCTTTCCATTCTAAAACTCTGCACTCATCGGGTTGGTAGAGATTTAACGGAAGTGACTTTGCACATTCCACCACATTTCCACTTTGCGACACGTTTTATGAATTTCATTGTAATATTTACTGCATTCCATGCAAATTGATTATAACGAGATCATAGTAAAGTAAATTAGTAGCTTTTACTGTGTGCACATGTGCATACTGTTATTTAGATTCATGCAGATCATTTCAGGCAATTTTGAGAATGTTCTCCCATTTTTCCTTGTCTAATCTAAATTGTTTGTTTCACTAAAATCCTATTGCGATTCGACATTATGTGCAGCTGTTAAACGTGTAAATAAATTTCTTTTTAACCACAATTTCTTGAAGTAATAATGAATATTCATATAGTTTTTCACCAAATTCAGACTTGTGTTAATTCCACTTTATTTTTCCTTCTACAAAGCATTAGTCTTAATTCTTTAGTTTAGACCGGATGTTAAGTTTTCTGAGCAACTATAAACAAAGCCTTTGTAACTCTTCAAATGACACGGGAGTCCAAAACTATGCAGAATCATTACAGACATGTGTATTTTCATCAGGCCGGCTGTTTACTAATTTGTTCCTTATAAGAGAGTTGTCTATCTTACGTATTTAGCGTTCAGGATACACTCTGTGTATTCATTGTTTCAGGATATACACTTTGTATTCTTTGTTTCAATAGTTTACTTTTTGCGCAGTCCCTTAAATAAGGTAGCGTTATTGTAATCGATTGCTCATTCTTAGCTTGTAAACGGCATAATCTTATGGCTCTTCTCTTGAATGTGAATTTTTTCTTCTCAATAGATGGCCAGATTAATGAAAGTATTTTGTAGTTTGTTTTAATTAAATGTTGATTGATGTGTCTCTAATTTTCAATTCTTAAACGTTTGCATACGGACCACACATTCCTTGCTTATTAGTAGTAAGGGAAAATTCAGCGATAAAAGATGGATTTTTATAGTGTGTTAACTTTAAATATTTTAAAATCGGGTTCTCAAAAATCGGTGATCATTAATTTTATAAACACAAGACAGATTACATGCATTTTTCACTAAGAAATGCGTATATGCCTAAAACAAAGGCAAATTATCCAGAATAATACATGATCCTGAATTAACAAGTTTATACTCAAACACCAAGGCAACACAATGAACGTATTGCAATATCGCCTTTCAAATTTAATATTTAACAAAACACCCTCGGCCTCTATAGAAATATAGCTGATCCTATTGATTTTCCCTTTGTAAAATAATGAAGTTTGCATCGTGTGAATAAAACGACCGATTACATTGCGAATATAATTATTGTAATTTTGTTCAATGTGTCATTCTCACTTTCTACCACTATTTTTTGGAAATAATACTGTTGATTTTCAGTGCAATATAATTTGAGCAGTTCCATACAAAGAAGTTATTAAAAACTGTCACAAAATAGTAAATAACTAACGGTTATATTTTGGACTAAAATTGGTCAATGGTTTAAATTAAAATTAACTAGGCAGACAATGATTAAAAAATCCATAGTTTTTCTTTCATAGAGACCAAAACGTTTGTATCCTTACTTTTAATTTTGTTTCAAACTCCGCTGGTCTGCTTACGATATGGATGGGATTATAGAAGGATCAGAGTTCAAAAGATGACTATGCCCGTGAGGTTTATGTAAACAAATTAATTATTTGTCACAAGTCTGTATATTATCAAGAAAATACAAGAGAAATTTACAATCGTTTCGTGCGAGATCGTACATATATGATTTATTCACGACGGTCAAAAAGATTAATGTTATCTAACGAACATGCAAAAATAATTATCGATTGTCTACAAAGACCCGTAACATTCTAAACAGGCTGGCTAAATCATGTGTTAGACTGTATTCAGGCAATAAAATTGGTAATTACAGATTACTACCCAATTTCCAAAAAATAAGAGGGAACGTTTCTTTGAACAGAATTCATCATTGGTTGAGTAATGTTGTCAGAATGATTTCGTTAGAAAGAAATACAGTTTGGCATTTTAAACTTTTTCCATTATTCTATTTTGGATAATATATTACACTTGCCGCTGATATTGCTATTTATTCATTTTGTTTGGTGAGCATATCAAACCAATAGTGCCAGATGTAAGTCTTGTTCGCAAGCATTTATGCTGAATGTTTAAATAATCTCAGCACGAACCATTAATTTAAAAACAAAAATATATCCTCTATAATTCTCTGTTTGTATGTATGCATGATGAACGGAAGTGAGTTTGACCTGTAATAGGGATCATTAGTTTATAATCCCTAGGTCCTCGGCCAAGCCGAATAAGTTTTTAAACATTGAGTCTCGACCCCCGTTCCAGTCACCTAAGTTTTTGACCCACTTTTGTACCATTTTTTGTCGATTATCGAATTGTTTTTGCTTTAAACATTATTTTAAAAAGCTTTCTTGCATTTCCTGATCAAAGCCAAATTTTGTCCCTAAACCCTAGGCGGCCTGAGTCACTGTCCTCGAGCCACTAGCGCCAGGCAAGCAACTAAAAATATAGGATAATAAGTCAGTGTATTCCCCAAAACTATTATTTAAAACTTCTATGAATCATGTTAAAAATGTAGTTAATCCAGAGTACTACGCAATTATTTATATTAAAAAAATCACGAAATCCATATAATTAAAAAACAAACAAGTAGCACATATACTCTTGTCCCGCAGCCGATAATAGTATAGCAAGGAATAAAGAAATAGCAAGTCTACATAAAGAGGTTTACCTTTTTTAAATAAACATTCAAACACGACATGTTATAGGAACTAGATACTTCAATAAACAGTGAACTTAGCATAAATAACTACAAAGTTTGTAATGAATAATTACAAAGTTAGGACAAACGACAATATTAAATGGTTTATCTACTGTATAGTTTGTTTTGAGACTTGCTGACGGACAAGTACAAAAGGACTTTAGAGGATAATAATTTTTGAAAGATATAAAAACATCAAGAGAAGAGTCTTTTAAGAAATTAATAATTATTGATGATAATACAAAAATGGAAACATTTCATTAGATCAAGAATTAAATAAAAATAAATATTTGTGAATTAAATGCAAATATTAGAAACTTAGAGTCATCATTAACTAAGTTAAACACAGAGATGTGAGTAAAAAGCTAAAGCAATGATTTATATATAAAATGGTTAGATGAATTTGAACATGAACCAACTGGAAGTATATTACAATTTTTTTTCGTTACACACATAAAGGTGGTATTAATGGTTAGCACAAGTTTTGGATTACACATTTATTATAAATATGAAATAGGTACTAATATTATTGGCGTAAAAATAAACTGGTTGGGTTGGGAGTGGATATTTTCTCTGGTTTTACAACACCAGAAACAGTAGCTACAACAATGCTTTTGACCATGTTCCATCACATTTTTCTGAATACTTTCTATGTGATACGACTGTAAAAGGACAGTATATTATTCAACTCAGCACATATTCAATTTATGTAACCTAAACATACAATCGAGACACGATTTTGAATTTTATATCTCATTAGTGGCAAATAATAAAACTACTTCTTTTAAAGTAACTGTGAAATATTTAACTCATCCCAAAGCGGAAAAAACCCAAGCAACATTGCAGTGTGGTAAATTTATATTAATCAAGCCTAACAGAGAAACTGATCCTGATAATTATTACCTTGGAAGAATAATCTAACAGTTTTGATTCAAAGGTATGTATGTATGTATGTATGTATGTATGTATGTATGTATGTATGTATGTATGTATGTTAAATCATCAATCTGCAAAATAATGCTAATTATTCAGCGATGAATTTTATAATGATCATCATTTTGTCTGTTTGGACTTAAGAAGCACAAAAACATATAGATTGTATCATACAGGACATAACTTGGCAAATGTTCAAGACGTAATACACCTACAGACAAAAGAAAAGAAACGTAGTTGCACACAGAAGTAATATTTATTTTGCTTTTCATCCATGGGTAAATATTCTGAACAAATATCTATTCTCTTTTAATGACAGTCGAAGCAGACCAGACGCTCTGTTACGACCTGATTATACAGTTAGTAAATATCTCATAAAATGATTCGTTGTGTTGTTACATATTGCGGACAGACAAAATTTGCACTTGATTTTATTGAACTTTCATGATTTTTATTGTCACTATATGTCGAGTGTTTATGTACAGTAAGACTTACAAAAGATGATGGTTTATTAGTAACAATAATGTAATTCAGGTCCTAGTGATGAATTAGATAACTGACTTCAATTACTAGTTAGTGACAATAATGTAATTCTACTAGGTCATGGTGCTAAATTAGATAACTGACTTCAATTACTAGTTAATGACAATAATGTAATTCTAACAGGCCCTGGTGATGAATTAAATAACTGAGTTCAATTATTTATTAGTGACAATAATGTAATTCTAACAGGTTCTGGTGATGAATTAAATAACTGACTTCACTGGTTGGCCTAATTTAATATATTTATGAGTAATACTGCAAAATTATAACATGGTCATAATTGGAATAGACTTTATAATAATTGTTTAATTTTTGAATTGTTTTTAGACGTCCATCTGTTGACCCTCACTTGTCAGCCTTCATAAGGAAAATTCGAAGAAAAAAATTCTCTAATAAAATATGTGTAAGGAAAGAAACAGTTCTCACGACTTAAAGCCTAAGATTCGTAAAGTCCTGACACTTAACCTCTTAATGCTTAGCGCAGCTGTTAGTACCATTTTATAAGACTGGTTTTACTTGGGCGGGGTTCAAACCAGCGACCTCCCGCATCTGAGGCGGACGATCTAACCGCTTAGGCCATCGGAGCGGTCGTGTAAATATGGACCGCGCGTATTTAAACGTACTATAGTAAACTTTAACGGCCTATTAACTCAATGCAGTGAATATATGCCAAATCATACATGATTATTTTAGTGCCATACAGTACAGATTTATTTCTATTAACTTTGCATATAAGCTAATGGAATAATAGTTAAGTTACCATAATATTTTAGTATTGTCTTCTACATTAAGTTCACTCGCCTTTGCATAACGTTAATACATTTATAGTTATTACTTATGAACCAACACTGAACTTGTTTTACGTGTTTATCGTATTTAACAGTGCGTTGATTTTCATTGGATAGTAAAAATTTTTTAAAAAAACGCGTTGTTTTGTATCTAAAATGATGACTATTTTTTAAAACTTACATGGGAAAGAAGAATAAACACTTTCAAACCTGGAATAATATTTCTGTGCTTCAACAAGAGGCTATTGACACATCAGCACTTTGCATACCATCACAGACACGTCATCGCCTTCAGTTTTGGATCTCTTCGGGACTTGAACTGGGTTTTATTCAGGACTTTATATTACTAGAACTTGTGTCTTTAATTCTTGGATTATTTTTTGATTTAATTTGCGATACCTTAACTTTTTTCTCATTTTGTATACTTTGTATTCAAGGAAAATAAATTATTTGTTAAATTTTACAAAGCTTGTTGTCTTTACTCTTTTCTGTTACTTATTTCAAATAACAATTTTATGTGTTAATCATTTCGTACCTCATAAATATAATTTCACTTGAAAACGGGTTCATGGATCTTTCTAAAGTGCTAATATTCAAAGCTTCCTTCATTTATCATCATCAAACCCTTAACCTAAGAAGTCGTTGGGGCACCACAGCTGACTTTAGAACCAATTCTCTCCATCTTTCCCTGTTCTCTACTTCTCTTTGGGAATCACCAAATCCTATGCCTGTCCACTACATAATGTTGTGTTCACACCTCTTTTCCTGTCTTCCTCTTCATCTGCGCCCTCGCACCTTGCCTTGCAAGATTGTTTTTGCCAGTCCAGATGATCTTGAGACATATCCGTACCATTTCAGTTTGCGCCCTTTTACAGTGATCAAGAGGTCTTCATAGGATCCGATGGCTTGTTGGATCCCGTTGTGGACTTTTTCGTTGGTTACATGGTCAATGTATGATATGCCCAAGATCTTGCGGTAGCATCTCATTTCGAAGGTTTGAATCCTTCTTTGTAGATCTGATGTGATCGTCTATGTTTCACATGCATACAGAAAGATGAATATGACAATCGAGCGCATCAGCCTTATTTTGGAATCAAAAGCAATGTTGGTATCTTTCCATATTGGTCTCAACCTTGTTATTGCTGCTATTGTCTGGGCAATCCTGCAAAGTTGTTATGGTTTGGAGCCCTCATCCGTGATAATTGATCCCAAGTACTTGAAGCTTGTGACTCTTTCCAGCTTCTGTCCACTGACCTATATTTCTGCACTGATGCCATTGGTGTTGTTTGTCATTAGTTTGGTTTTTCAGCGTTAATCTCCATATTGTATGCTGTGGAGGTTGTGTCGAGGCGCTCAACCAAATCAGCCAGTTATTTTTCATCTCCTGCTAAACCATCAATATCATCTGCGAAGCGATAGTTGTTGAGTGTTCTGCCTCCGATGCTGACAGTGCCCTTTTGGTCATGCAAGGCATCCTCCATGATCCTTTACATGAAAATATCGAAGAGAGTAGGTGACAGTATACATCCCTGTCTGAGTCCAACTGTTGTTCGAAACTAATCTCATCTGCTGCCATTGATGAGAACAGCACTGGTGGCTTTGTCATAGAGGTACTCAACAACCTGCACCAGGTTGAGCTGATGTTGTACTTCCTCATAGTTGCCCATAAGGTTGCATGCCATACCCTATCAAAGGCCTTTTTGATATCTCTAAAGGCGGGGTATAGATTCTGCAGATGCTGAAGGTATTTCTCGCAAATGAGTCTGAGATTGAAGATTTGTTCTGTGGTGCTCCTTCCTGCTCTGAAGCCTGCTTGCTCTTCAGCAATAATTTTCTCTGCTTGAGGTTTTAGTCTGTTGAGAATTACCTTCAGCATGACTTTGCTCGGGTGACTGATCAAACTGATGGTTCTGTAGTTTTGGCATAGCTGTAGGTTTCCTTTCTTGGGGAGCGCGATGACCAAGGATTGAGTCCATGTGGTGGGCCATTCTCCTGTCTGCCATATCTTGTTGCAGATTGTTGTTAGGACTGTGACTATCTCTTCTCCTCCTGCTTGAATGAGCTCTGCTGGTATGTTGTCAATTCCGGATGACTTTCTTTTCAATATTTTATTGCGATCATAGGTTAAATCCACTTTCTTTTGATTTAGATGCATATATGAGTTTCTCAAAATTCATATAGTCTACCAGTCGCTAATATTCGACATTTCGAGTATTCGTTTCGAAATTACGATCTCGATATGAGCAAAGTAGAACAGTGTAAATAGGAGAGCGTGACACTTGGAGGCATAATGAGTGTTAAATGGGGCCACCAGATTCGGGGCACAAGGGGCATTTAACATAGGAGCCTAGGTGGTTCATAGTTACATTGTAGCACGAGGTGGCCGTCTACACGTGAACAGAAATACCGTATGACGTTAGGTGAGACTGTCTGCGGAATAATGTATCATGTGTTTGACAGGAGATGTGGGTGTGTCTGCCCGCTAAATAAAATGCTGTAGCGAAGTCCTAATAGGGTAGAAAGTTTACAAGGACAAACGGAAAATTAACATGCGAAAATTAAAGGTCGAAAGTTTAAAGGTACAAAGGATCAAAAGTTTATTGGACAAACGGGAAGTTAATATGAAGACACCATATAGATAGGTATGTTTTAACAGTGTAGTCTGCTCTCGAACTGAAATGCAGTATGTCGTAAAACTGTACTGTGGCTGTGGACTTCATACTGTAGCGAGGCCGATTCTTTTATACTGTAGTGTGGTTGTGGTCACCATACTGTAGTGTTGCTGCTGTCCCCATACTGTAGTGAGGCTGAGGATCCTATATTGTACTGTGGCTGAGGTCCCTAAACTGTACTGTGGCTGAGGTCTCCATACTGTAAGTGTCGCTATACCGTGTTGTGGCTGTGGTTCCCAATTTGTAGTGAGGCTGAGGTTCCTATACTGTAATGTTTCGGGAACTAGCAGTTTTGCATTCATTGTTAATTGGTTTTATATTATAGCTTTATGAAAGAGTTTCATGAAATTGCATTGTATCCTTAGTTTCAAACTGCTTTTCTTTTCTTTCTGAAATCCTAAGAGGGGACTTAGTGAAGGACTCAGATCATAACTTTTACTTCTGGGACAGTACCCACCATAGCCATACTATAATATGGGGACCTCATTCCTGTTTGTATTGTGGGAAAACCCCAAAATGTTGCCATGTAGGATTTTATTGGTTTCACTAGAAATTTCTTCGCAATCTTGGCTTCTAGTTCTGTTAATGGAACCTCTAGCGGAAGTCCCTAAAAGTGCACTTCTATTGTTCTCTGTCCTAAGTTCTTTTGTATTGGAGCTGGAGTATATATCTTCACTGCTTTTCCTTTTATCTCCATTGCTTGGTTGTTTCTATAGAGGGGCTTATCTCCTTTTGCGAAGAGAAAATATAAGCCTCTTCCCCCGTTTTGTAAACCTTGTATGTTCTCCGTTTTTGTTCCCCGGGATACTAGATACTGCAAGATTTCTGCCGGTCTTGGCCTTTCGGCTTCCGTGAAGTTTGTCAGGTCAAGTACCTGACACCCTGGTGCTCTGTATGCACATAGAACGTTTCCTTGCTCCGTTTGTTTCACCTGTGTGGGGAAATACACCCTTATCTTCCCTCCACTTCTTTGTTGGTCCATCGGAGCATTAGAACTGCCCACACTCATGCTTTTGCAAAAACGGAAAGTAAATTTTGAAACAAAAATTCAAAATCAAAATCATATAAAATCTACAATAATAATAAAGAAATAGATAATATTCCTAATATTATACCTGTGCAATCTAGTGTATAATCCAAAATCAATGAATGCAATCCGTGTATGAAAACACTATTCTAGTGAGCGAAACTCTCTTAAGCTGAGCAACCTTTGCTCCCCGTCGCTTGCTTGGGCGGCAATGTTGTACTAGATATGGCTGGATTTACACTCGAGAAGCATGCATATATAGTCACAGTCTTAAAAAAATAATTTACATTTCAAAAAAGAAAAGACAAATAAACTTTGTGTTTTGTTTCATGTTGCCACAAATTCACATTTAAAAAATAACAAAATCCATTTTTTTTCTCCCATAGTACAACACTATTACCTGTTATAAACAAAATTCATATTTTCTTTCATTTTGCAGCAAATGACTTTTAACTGTTGCATTGAATACAATTTAGCGAAGAAAACTAATTTTTCTGTTGTGTAGGCCTAATTTTAGTGAAGAAATGTAACTTTCACTGCTGCAGAAGCACAATTTTAGTTTTAAAAAACCCTACTTTTACCGTCACAGTAGCGCACTCTACGTGGACAAACAGACTATAATGATGTAGTAGCAACACCCCCACGTGACCCTTTCTCTGTCTGTCTGTCTCTGTCTGTCTGTCTCTGTCTGTCTGTCTGTCTGTCTGTCTGTCTCTCTCTCTCTCTCTCTCTCTCTCTCTCTCTCTCTCTCTCTCTCTCTCTCTCTCTCTCTCTCTCTCTCTCTCTCTCTCTGACATCGTGCGATATTTTCGTTCAAGTACATACCGTCAGCTGATCATACACTGTTACAATACAGCTATGATCCATGATGGCAACTATGTTTAATCCCCTTATGCCCCGGAATGTTTTGATATTTTTAACAAAGGGTACCCCACCCCTTATGCCCCCGGAATCATTTGAGATTATTTAACATAGTGGACTCCACCCCTTATGCCCCGAGTGCTATGCTCCACTACCAATGTGGACAATCAATAGCTTGCAATGATTTAAAACTGTTGACTTTCGGATTTATTTTCCTTTCAAACTGCATGCAGTGTATGAAAGTAAAAGTAATGAAATACAGAAACTTCAATAACTGGACGTGTCATAGTCTGACATTTGCCAGACACACGATGAAATTTTCAAAATTCAAATGATAAATAGTGAAAAAAAACCCACATCAACGTCATTCATGCCAGGGTTGTAAAAGTAGATTTAATCTGTAGTAAAGATACGATATTCCCAGGCTCTTATTTTGTGTGTACCATAGTTTCCATAAGGAAACTCTTATACAGAAATAATTATACACGAGGGAATCCTGTAAATCCAATTTATGCTTTGATCAAACATAAATGTGGACTAGAAATTACGATGGAAATGTGCAGTCATCTTGAACACAACCGTCATCTCAGATTCCATCACAACGACCAATAGGAATACCGTAATCTGAGAATATAGGAACAAGTGTTCATCGATTGTCGATAAACGCCTGTAGTCTTGTCGATATTATTAAAACCATGTTCTGTATTATTCATTAACAGGACATTTAGTAATTTCCGATTACCGCATTATTCCCCGATATTTATTCAGAACGAGATTGAACTATATTTTCGCTGTAGTTAGTTTGTTCATGCTAATGTGATCACTTGGCTAAACAAAATCAATTACGTTGTTTTACTTTGTATTGTCATTAGCTTGATTTTAAACACTGAATTAAAGAGCAGCAAATCTAATGCAGACTGATACGGCAAAAATGATTTAACGATAATGAGATGAGTAAAAAGTGACAAGAAAGGTTTCGTTGTATTTCCAAGACATCTTTGCTAAGCTTGAATTAATGCAAATGTTAAACGAAACTGCTACCATACACAGTGTATTAGACACATTCTTCTAAAACTTCCGCTGAAGGAAATGGCCACAGCGATGCCATTGGTTGGACCCATAGAAATATGCTGCCCACAGAACCAGTATCCTGGCCCGTCAGTGTCAACCCGTTTTGTGGGGCTGACCAATAAGAAACTCCTAGCATACCCACGGAGAGACTGCAAAACCCAAGGTACCTAATCTGAAATTACATAACTAACCTATCCTTTAGGATTACCTGACATTTGGTGCGCCGGAAATGCCCTTAGTAACAAAGGTCGACTGGGTCCCTGCGGCATGCTCTTGAAGTGTAGTGAGGCTGAGATTCCTATAGTGTGGTGTGGCAGTGTTCCCCATACTACAGATTGGCTGAGGTTCATATTCTGTACTGTGGCTGTGGACTTCATACTGTAGCGAGGCCGATTCTCCTATCCTGTAGTGTGGTTGTGGTCCCCATACTGTAGTGTTGCTGCTGTCCCCATACTGTAGTGAGGCTGAGGATCCTATACTGCACTGTGGCTGAGGTACCTAAACTGTACTGTGGCTGAGGTCTCCATACTGTAAGTGTCGCTATACCGTGTTGTGGCTGTGGTTCCCAATTTGTAGTGAGGCTGAGGTTCCTATTCTGTACTGTGGCTGAGGTCCCCATATTATAGTATGGCTATGGTGGGTATTGTCCCAGAAGTAAAAGTTATGATCTGAGTCCTTCACTAAGTCAGCTCTTAGGATTTCAGAAAGAAAAGAAAAGCAGTTTGAAACTAAGGATACAATGCAATTTCATGAAACTCTTTCATAAAGCTATAATATAAAACCAATAACAATGAATGCAAAACTGCTAGTTCCCGAAACATTGTAAGAAATGTAGACATGGTTACTGCTTTAAAAGACTCAATGAGGCTGAAAATCCATCGATACTGAAAACAAAATATTGAGATGTTCTGAAGTTTGGTCCCTGATATACGCTCTCCAAAAGTGTCCTTGATGTATGTGTCAGCTGGCTGCGTACCCGTGGATCCAAATGCAGACCAAACTGAGTAGGTATATAGTCTCATAAGACTTAAAACAATTACAGTTGTTTTAACCAGATACCTTATCACAAGGAAGATAGACATTGTCTATTCCAGTAGTTCAAATGAAAGCACTCCAATATACTCCGCAAATGCAAGTACCATAAGATTAATGCGAACAAGTAGAACACAAACTGAAACACAGCTGATATTGGCCCTTTATAAACAGGACTTGTTCAAAAGCTATTAACGTATTTTTTTTTTTTGTAAATTGACATCTGTCAAATATTTTACCTTAAATTTATGAAATGACTTTTCAGCTAATATTGTTTAATAATTAAAGATATGGACATATTTCTCAATTAAGTGTTTTGGGCTTGTGTTGTTCTGAAATCGATGTGAGACATCCCTTTGGTACTTCAAAGTATCAAGACAGAGAAATAACAACAGTCGGCTTGGAAGCAGAGCTATCCACGCATATCGGAATAAACATGGGTTCAAGGCAAGTAGAATGTCTCAGAAACGATATGGCTGGCAACTATTTGAATTGCATCAAGCTGTTAGCATTTAGTACCTTTCAAAATTGTCACTGACTGAAACGGAATGCATTTGCACAGTGACCATCATTCTGAGTAAAAAGTAACCTTCGGACGTAAAAATGCGTTTGGGAATTTGGGCATTTTTGTTCATAAGCTTCTTTTGCTATGGGCTTCTATTTAGGTCTAACGATGGTATTATTATGTTCTGTTTTATTATAGCTATCAACAAAATATGGAAGTTTTTACTCTACTGGTGTATTTTATTATTTAGAATTTGTGTACTAGGCAGGATGATGGGGCATCTAATTTGTAGATAAAAACTGTTCCTTGCACCCTTATATTTCGGGCAGTGTCTTAGAATTGTTCCCAATCATGATGTAGCTGAGACAGTCAGTGAGGCATTGTCCTGAATACAGAGCAGCAGTTTGACTCGTATAACCTTTATCAGAACTTTACATTGTATTATTTTGGCCGGATAAATGAATAAAACAGACATAATTAAACGTTTTGAAGGATATCATGACATCCACTGTTCTTGTTTTGACAATTATGTTTCAGTAGATGCGAATAAAACGATATATACTTACATGTGCAGTGAAAACATGAATGTTTCTTTGATAAAAAGAAAATATTTGGCTTCTTCTGGTGATTTCCAAATGTGCAATTATGTCAAAATAACAAGTAGAACACAAAGTAAAACACAACTGATCTTGGCCCATTTACAGACGGGACCGTTTCACAGCTGTTAACGACACTAGTGACTTTAATTCTGTTGCATTTATTGGTGGTGTTATGAAAAGTTTGTTGTTATCATAACCTTTTTCTCATTCCCTGCTATGAGAAGGAAATACTAGTATCTTTAAGAGATGCCTTGGCCCATGATTAGAGAGAAAGAGAGAAGAAAGTTCGGGCTCTCTTAAAGATGAAGGTGTCACTCATAATGGTGTAGATACGGCTACATCTGGGGAATTTTGGCGATGCAAGAGGTAGCGGAAATTGGCTGTAAGAAGATAGACGAAGCCTTTCTGATTCTTGGGCGAACAAACTTTATTTATATAATTGATATATATAGATATATAATGCTACATTCTAAAGATACACTTTATAAAGCCTTTATATTGAAAAATACATGAAATACATATTATACTTCTCCTTCGAGCTTACCAACTTCATATATTTGTGTAATTTCTGCATTTTAGAATATAATACAGATAATTAGATCTGGACTAAATCAAAGAGTATAAAATAGTTTTGAAGAAATATATTTTACTAAATTTAAATTAGAATACTGATTTGGAATAGATTACTGAACATTATTCTTTATTACTTAAAGAATATTTTATTCCCAAATTAAATCTTAGACATGAAGTTGGTAGCGAATTCGTCTTATTTTAATAATGATTACCATCAATACAAATGACTATAAATTCTTTAAAAACAATTAAACATTCCATTACATTATAATATAAAATAAAAAGAGAACTCACAAGAACGTTACAAAACTATGAAGTTTACCAGAGAAATCTCTAACTTTAAAAGTACTTATTCTTTAAAGAAATTTACGAACACAAACGATTCTTACCTGTAAGAAGATAGACGAAGCCTTTCTCATTCTTGGGCGAACAAACTGATGATACAAGCAGCCCACGCTATTTATACTGCTTTAAGCATGTTCCTGGCCAAATTTAGTAATGCGCTTGTGCCTATGTGTGTCGTCCCGAACCAGAAGGAGGCTCTAGTCTATCCTAATGGAAGCGAGTGTGTTCGTTACGTCATAATCCGCCTGATCAGCATTTTATTCGTCTCAGGAAAACGGTTGAATCATAGCTTACTCAGTCAGAAAATAATGTTAAGAATTTGGCCACGAAGTAGTTTTGCTGACCTGGCGAACCGAAACAAATGTATAATACGGGAGGGGGGATTTGCACTTGCTTGTAAGGGCTCAAATAGTATATAATTGTAATATGAAATAAATAAAGTTAATCTCAATATATTTTAGTGGAAATTACTTCCAATATAATTTAATGAAAAATTAATCCAATGAAAAATTAGTTTTAACACAATTTAGAGAAAATTTCAATGTTAATATTTTTACTCAAAAATTCTGTCCTAATAGTGGTCTAAGTGGTTAGTGCGTCCGCCTTGGATCTGGGATGTTGTGGGTTGGAACCAGGGCCGAGTCATACCAAAGATCTATAAGAAAAGGTACTAGCAGCTGCCTTGCTTGGCGCTCAGACTTTGAAAGTTAGTATTAGGACTGGTCGACCTGGTGTCAGGATAATCTGAATGGGCGGGACATGATCTTACATGTCTTCGGTGCCCCAGTGCTAGACATCACTATAAGCTGCCACAATGCAGACATTGTAGCGATATGACTGAAAATTTAAAAGCTACGTTAAAAAAATCCAAATTCATATTTATGGTAACATATCAGACCGTGGTTTCTTCCGCACTAGCAATGAGAAAACAAAAGGTTAATACAAAATAATCTCACTGATTGTTGCAAATATGTCAATTAAATTATTTCATCATAGTCATCATTATCTTAATTATCATTACCACCACGACAACCAGTGTCACCAATGTCAACAGCAACAACTATTTCTAGCTGGAGAATATGTGATGTTGGTTTTAGAATGGGGTGTTCATAAAGTTTATAAATTGACTGACTTCTAAAACTCTTAAATCTTAATACGTCTCAAATCCTATATTAAGAAAACCCCAAAACATTGGAGGTCTACAGTGATGGGCATGCGGTACACAAAAAAAGACTCAACTATTTCATTCTAGTCAAATTACTGCTTATGTATCAGGGGAAAATTTCGTACATTGGCTTCTGACAAATTTCTTGCTTTAATTTTATGACATGACTTTTTCAGCTATTATTGTTTTGTAATTAAAAATATGGATATATTTCTCAATTAGGTGTTTCGAGTTTGTGCTGTTCTTGAAACTGATGTGAGACATGTACACATTCCTTTGTTACTTCAAAGTATCTAGACAGCGATATACCAGTAGTCGGATTGGAAGGAGAGCTAGACAGTAGCAATAGATACGTGCGTTCAAGGCGAGTAGAATATCTCAAAATAGAAAGTATTTGAATTTCATCAAGCTGTTTAGCACTAAATAACAGAAAAGATAAAAAACCAACAAGTTTTGTAAAATTCAACAAATGATTTATTTTGTCTAGAATACAAAGTAAAACTTTAAAACGAACATACAGTATTGAACCCCAAACAGTCCTAAAAGGTATATCACAAGCCCATATGTATGATGTTCCAACTGAATTCCAGTGTTATTCCAATTAAATTACGATATTGAATGTATTGATGTGCCTGCGGTCTGTAACATGCTGATGTGCTAATGTGCCAATGACCTGGATTGTATTGATTTACTAACAGTCTTTTGGAGTATCACACTAACATAATCCAAAATGTTCTTGTCTGAATTTACTATAATTCCAAATTAATGTTCACGTCCTAGAATATTTGTGATTAGCACTATGTATTTCCAGTGAATCATAATTTGAATAAATAAATCGACCATATCGAAATCTGAACACAATAATAAGACTGATTCTGCTTCAGGATGTTAAGGCAAGAATGAGTAATTTTTAGAGAAACAAGATTATATCTCCTCTACTTGAACAAGGTCGCAATTACCATTTTCTGAAAATGCTCTGTCACTATAATGAATTTTCCATTCTAGAAGATTCTAAGGTCAGAATCAAGACACTATCTTTTAACTCAAATTCAAATAATAATTATCTGAATAGTTAATCCAGAATTATGGAGAAAATTTAGCTATGTATTATGTCGTTTACAAAATAAATGTCATTGATCAGGAACACCACGAACTTGATTCTGGACAAGGTTCAATACTAAATACTCGTGTAAAAAACACACAATCATTAAGACAAGACAAAAAATGGTAATTGAATATAAATAACAGCACACAGTACTTTTCAAACTTTTTACAGATGGAAGGAAATTGCACTATGGGTTTTACTTTGTGTCAAAAATAACCTTCGTACATGAAACCTGTATGTATGAATTTGGTGATGGTGTTCATAAATGTCTTGTATATCTTACTGGTGTATTTTTTTCGTTTTCTGATTTTGTATATTAGGCGGGTTGATGCGCCGTCAATTTGTGCATAAAACTCACCTTTGCACCCTTACCATGTGTACAAGGTCTTAAAGTGTTCCCCAAGCTTGATGTAGCACAGACAGTCGGTGGGGCATTTTCTTGTATATGGTGTTGCGTTTTGACTCGTACAGCCTTTATCATCATATACTGGTATTATTAGCGCTCTTTCACAATGAGATCTCCAATATATAACAACTTAAATTTTTAATCAATCAAATATTTTCAGAACTTTATATTGTAATTTTTGGTTGGATAAGCAAATAAAACAGAAAACGTTTGAAGGATATCATGGCATCCACTGTTCATCTTTTGACAATTATGTTTCATTAGATGCGAAGGATACTCCAGATATTTACATGTGCAGTGAAAACTGAAAGTTTACTTGATGACAAGAACTCTTTTGTTCTGATTGTTTTCAAATGTGAAGTTTTCTCAAAATATGAGATTGTGTGTTGTTTTATAATATATGGTGTCACGACTGTGCAACACAGAGGACCGGCTTAAATTGGTCTTTGTCTTTATCAGCAGGTGGTCTCATGTACAGGCAAATCTGCATTGGCTGATAAATGATTAAGATTTGTTTTGTGACATGTTCTACTCAACTAACCAAACTTGTGTTACATGAGTTTTAATTTTACCCCGAAACCTGAATTTAAGCTGACAATTTGTACAATTTACCGGTCTATATTTTGCGACAGACTCCTTCAGAACAGCGGCTGTTTGGGTCTTCATTGGGGCTTTATAGTTTCAACTTTTGTGTCTTTTTCGATTTGGGTCCAAGTCAACATTGTTTTTTAGTGATTGTTTTAGGGGGGTGAGGTGGAGGGGACATTTGGGTGAATCTCTCCACTCTAAGTCTTCTAACCAGGGGCTTTAAACATCTGCCATAAAGAAAACAGCGAGCAAGCAAAAATTATTAAGACTGATTTATCTAACAACCTTTCTTGAAGCTCCGCTTTCTGTCAACACAAACGGCTTGTGCCGAACGAAAACAAAAAGAGGAAGACGACTATTGCCTACATCGTCTTGCTCATCTTTGGGTCTTGAAACATTCGCTCAAATTCTTTTAAATGCCTGGAATGGCGATCGTTTGATTAAACCATATCTTGAGACTATTTCAATTACTCACATGGGCTTCTTCAAGGAGAAAGCCTCTTTCCATTTTTGTTTTCCATTTTTATAAATGAACTGGAAGTTACATTACAATCAGTTATAGCGACGGATATCATCTTCGAAGAAATTTCTTTAGATCTTTTATTGTTTCCTGATGATACGGTGATGCTTTTAGTGACAGCAGATGGTCTTCAGACATCCTTAAATAAGTTACTTGCATACTGTATAAGATGGAATATATTTGTAAATATTTATAAAACAAAGGTTATGACTTTAAACAAAAGAGATGACTAGACGTTTTTTTTTTTTTAAGTACAGAGATGTATATCTAGACATCTTGGATAACAACACTTAGCCTCACTTATATATCCTAGAGCACGAATGGCCCTCGTGCTTCGGAATGAAGCAACTGTAGCACTAATAGACTTTGTTAAGGCACCATATTAAAATCACATAATACAAGTATTCTAACAATCATTTTCTCTATTACACAAATTATATTTATTATACAAATTTAAATTACAATTCCGAAAATTACACTTTCTAAAAAAATTCCTCAAAAAATTACTTTTTAATAATCTCAAGACATTATACACACACACAATACGTGTATATATATATATATATATATATATATATATATATATATATATATATATATGTATATATATATATATATATATATATATATATATATATATATATATATATATCTGTGTGTGTGTGTGTGTGTGCATCATCAATTATAAAACCTGGATTTCGAATGTGAGAAATGTACTATTGGTCTCAGGATTTGGAGAAGTCTGGTATTACATTAATTTAGTCTATATATCTCTCTTTCTATCGCATTTTAACCTCAGACTAAACGGCACGTATCATTCTGACTGGTGTCCAGCAGCTGCTTCGAAAAATACTTACATGTATAATGATATAAAATATATCCTCCAGGCTGCTTCTTATCTTTCTGAATAATTGCTAATGTCAGCCTCAAAAAGACTTAAAGAAAATTAAAAGTTTCGTTACAACCATTAAATATTGAGACTGTAAGACATGTAGGCACGAAAGGAAATGTGAGCTTAGTAAATAATGAAAACGAAGATGAATATCATTTTGTCTTAATCTGTCTTCTGTACCTCTCACTTAGAAATTCTTTTGTCATCGTTATTATTGGCAGACACCAGGCTTGTATATACTACTACAATTACTTAAAAATGAAGATTTTAACAACTGTAAAATACCTAGGTAAATATGTGTATAATGCATTACAACTTAAATTATTTTATCTCGCTGTCTAGTTTCTCTGTCCCCATTCCATTAGGACTAAAATAAGTTTCTATTTTCATCATTCATTCATTGTATTGTATATGAATTATATATTTTATTGATCATGTGCTTTTTTGCATACGTTAAATCAAAAAAAAAATTCTGCTCTGTTCTTTTCTGATCTGTGACAATGAAATTTTCAAAAACGTATCAGAGGGAAAATAGCTGAAATTTAAACGGACAGAAAAAAACAAAATGTCCCTTTGTACACGAAATGACAAGTAATAATATGATATTTGCAAGGTAAAGTACCAGCTTGCCTTAATTCAAAGATACCCTGCGAGAGTTGATAAAAAAGATTTGAGCGTGAATTAAATGTACTGTCAACAACCAGTATGATTTATCGTGCATGGCGTGATGTTTCCACATTTCTGTTGCAAACTGTATCTTATGGCAGGAGATAGTGAGGAAATCTGATGGCAATACCATTGACAGTGATGCTGACAGGACACAGTGAGAAAATCTGATGGCAATACCATTGACAGTGATGATGATGATGACGTTCCGCATCCTGGGTGCTCGACGCCACCTTTGGACTAGCAATGTGGATGTTTATTTCTTGGATTATATTAGTTTTTATAGTAACACTGTCACAGCTGTAATATCAGCAACTGAAATGCAAATTTGTCGTACCATGATGATATTGTTTGCGAAATTAGTGATCGCCAGGAATCGGTCGAGCCATGGAACAAAGATTATTTCACATAAAAGTGATTTTTATGATTCACCGGCAGTCTTATCTACTTGTACGTTGACACTTTCATGGGATGGCATAACGGTTATAACGTCCCCAGTCCCTTGTAAAAAGTTATTAAGAATCTTTATATATATATATATCTATATATCTATATATCTATATATCTATATATATATATATATATATATACTGAAACAATCCTGACTACCTGTCAACTTATATTCTTATAAAGTGTATTTGCACATATCATTCATGTTTGAGATAATTTATAATCTCCTTTTATTGTTTTCATTTCCTTCATGTTGGAAAGCTGCACCTCTATTTCCAATGCAAATAATAGTAACTGTAGTAACAGTTTTTGATATATGACCCTTGTACAAAAGAAAAGTAATTTGATACAATATGTAAATCATATAAAATGATTTGTTTAAATATGCATCATCTGTGGAAAGATTTTTGAAGCCCATTGTGTACATGATAGGATTGTAAACTGTTTTCACTTACCTTCTATTCTGAGAGAGAAATAGGCAATTGTATCCATTTGTCTCCAGGACTAAGGTAATACTCATGTAAGTTCATAATTTTTCGTCACCAGTGTGATGAAACTGTTCATCATCAATGTTGAATCTTTGTATAAGTTATTGTGAAATAATTGCTCTTTTGGTCGTTTGAAATCGGGCGCCATTTTTCTACTGTATATATTAGGCGCTCGGCATTCCACTAGGAGGCGCTCAGGTTAATCTTTCCGAATTCTTCCATATTTAGTAATATTCGTGAAGACTTAGTCATGAATTTCCCGAGTGTTTATCAAAGCCTATAAATAGGGGTGAGATCCGCCGTTCTGGCAGTTGTGGTTCTACTGGACTCCAGTAAAGGTCTCAAGACCAAGAACACAAGTCTTTGTCTCTTGTCATCTCAACTGATAATTTCAAGCATTAATAACAAGTTAGACTAGTCACTACCGACACCTTAAATTTAGTACTAATAATGACTCTTATGTTTCTCCTAAGTTGTTTCAACGTGTATTTCCTCGTTATATCAGATAAAAGTTCCCACTGAGGGATTTAGCTGACTGCCCTGTCACTGTGTCGTCATCAACACAGCCGTCTCCTATCCATTAGAAATTTAGTATTCGACTGACATTTTCAAATTTCCTACTCAATTTCATGTATAATTTTGAAATTACAAATTTCCATCCATTTTGTAGTGGTTGTGTCATTTAGATGTCGAATTAATATACCGGACACAGCGACACACTTTGTTGCTACAAAACGACACACATTGTCGCATTCAACCCAAGCGACACAATATTGACATCCGGTTCCAGACTGTGTCGCTCAAAACAACAAACTGTGTCTCAACCAACAAACTCGACATACTATTAACATCCGGTTCCGGACTGTGCCTCTAACACACACACACACACACGCACACAGACATATATGCTCTTTCACAATCACATGTGCTCTCTATAGTCTTTAAGATCTCTATTTCACAAACGCAAATACAATAAAATTATCTTGTCGTATCTCTCAAATCACGTGAAAACCATTTCTTTCTTTTTTTTAACCTTTCAACCAGATTTTAACGTTTGTTTAAATGATATATTTGCGCACCTACTTAAAATTAAAAAAAGTTTTTTTTCACGTCTGCGATGCTAAATGTGTCGTATATAATTTAATTGGATTACTAATGCAGAAAGTTTCCTACAAAGTAAGAGTTCGAAATATAAAGCCCTCTGAGGAAGCATAGGAAAACTGAACCCTTACATAAAGGTCTGTAATAAAACATCCCTCTGAGGAAGCATGGGAAGACTGAAACCTGAAATACAGCAATTGGAACATTGTGAATTTTGTAAGATGTGATGGCAACACATAACTGAGTGAATTTTGCAGGGTCAGCGTGACACAGAGCTAATTAAGCTGATGATGTGTTTACATAAGATGTTAAGGTTTTGTCCCGTGCTAAAATACAGTGTGCCAATGTCCCTGGTTCGGGCCGTGATTGAATTTTATTAGAGTCCGATTGAAAACGGTCAGACAGATGGACGATGCAAGGTGAATTTGCGGTCTAAGTATCGGGAAATGAATAGGTTTGCAATGATGCAGAGGCAACTTTGCGCTCGTTGGAATTAGTGTCATGAAATTATCCTTTTCCGAATTCAGTTCATTAAGAAAGCGCGTAAATATGAGGAGTTACTAAAATCTGGACAGGCGTGCGCTAATTTTTGGCGGTTAGATAAATTTAATCCTGATTGGCTAAGATAAATAAGGGAACTATTTTTCCCAGACGAAATCCTCCTTTTTAATTAGTCAGTCCAAGTTTTTCTGCGGAAGGGAAAAGTTTCGACTCCGATGAAAAACAGCGAGTATCTTTTCTCGTTAAATAAATTGTCAAAGGGAGGGTGTCTGGAAGTTTGAAGGAACCGGAACATAAGGGTACAGAGAAATTCTGCTACAATAGAATCGAACGAGTCTTGAAAGCACAAGGTATTTTTCTCAGTCTCATGCAATTTGTTCTTTAATATGAGTTTGTAATTATTTGTTTGAATTTATTTGATCTAAATTCATTTATCTATTCTCTTTTGATATGAGTTTAATTGCTCGAATGTTATCTTGATTGGCATAGGAATAATATACTCTAAGAATTTCCTGCATTACATTTGTTTGATACGAGTTTGAGAGAACTGAGTGAATTTATTTGTCCTAAATTAAATGAATTGTGTCCGCTAAGAATTTAGTATTCCTAGATTTAGTATCCTCGTGGTATCGGTTTCGGAACCCTTAAGTACAAATCGCGGAATAATTTGCAAACAATGTACGTTTTATTGAAAGTTCATTTACGCTTGGAATCATCATTATACCTGTACCAAAATTCAAAACTTAAAACTATTCATGACTGCAAACATTTGTCCCGTGACAGTTTATTATGAGTACCACGTTTTGCTTTCCTTGTTGATAATGTCATCTGTTTCGGAGCGGTTGATCACAGCGCCACTCCGAAGCTAGTTTAAATCATAATATGATCTTGTAAACAGTTGTACGAATACAATGACTGGCATTAAAAAGCGTTGGGAATAGTAATAATACATATGTGTAAGGTCTTCCGGGAATTAACAGTGCCATTTATATAGCTTGCGGGTGTTCATCTGTCTACCAGTGTATTCGCTCATTCATAGACATTTTCACAGAATAAAGCAATTCGACAATAGATTTTACGAAGAAACGAAATTTTGAGCTAGTTTTTGTCCCTTTGAATTTAATATCAGATTTTCTTTTCAGTTTAAGCACGTTCGGTACGTCCTTCTAAAACGTTTATTTTCAACGGTGTTACCGCTGTATGGTCTTAAAGTACGTAACAGGAAGAAGAAAAACCAATACGTTTTGTAAAACTTAACAAGCACTTTAATTCTCGAAGGCTTAAAAAATGAAACTTTTAATGGAACTTACAGCATTATGAATTAAATCCAAAATAATCCCCCCCCCTCAAAGTTCTATACAGGTAAAAAAAAAATGATCGAGTGTTCCAAATGGATTCCAAGTCCTAGAAATGTGGTGATGTGTCAATAGTCTTGATGTATCACAATGGCATTCTTCAGAACTCCTTTAAATACATTCACAATAAAAGCCCAGAATAATATTTTAGGCCAGAGCCAATGAGCACTTTGCAATTCAAATAATAATAATAAAAATGTTTGCTTTCAAATTTTATCTAAACACAACATAGAACTCTGCACACTGATATTAAAACAAGAACAAAGGAAACAAAAATGAATTAATTTTCCACCTCTCCGTCCTTTTATGCACCGAAACAGCTCTACATCGCAATCTTTTCCTCATCCATACAATAAGTTCTACCTGACTTTCGCCACAATAACCAACGTCGCAACAGAACCCACCTAACCGAAAAATCCAATAGCAAATCACCCCAAACTTGTAAATAGGTTCATTACCACGACTTTTGATTTTAAAATTTGTCAGCACCTTTTTATAGCTCCTATGCAATCTACTGGCATGCACCAAAAGTATGTGTGTGTGATTTGGATTTTTAACGTAACTTTAACAATTTTTAAGTCATATTACTACAATGTCTGATAACAGTTAAATACACGTATTTAAAGTTACCGTTAATGGGACGTACAGTCTAACTAATTACATGTCAGGGCTCCGGAAGCCACTCGTGCTCTTGCTCTGACCGGGTAAAAATTGACTGGACCGAGTAAAACTTTACTACATACTCTTCCCTGGGTGGAGTAGATGCAGAATAAATCTGCGTGTATTTTCTAACTTAACAAGCGCTGCAGTCCAACATTGCTTAACATTTGGCGTTTGTTTAAATAAGACAGTCTATAATACCTAAAAAGTATTTATAATCAAGCAAAACATTTGAATAAGACAGTCTAAATGTCTAAAGGGTACCTCAATACCTAAATGATATTTGTGATCAAGCAAAACATTTTGAAAAAGGCAGTCTAAATGCCTAAAAGGTATCTGCAATCAAGTAAACATTCTGAATACAATAGTCTAAATGCCTAAAAGGCATTTGTAATGAAGCAAACCATTTTGAATAAGACAGTCTAAATGCCTAAAAGGCATTTGTAATGAAGCAAAACATTTTGAATAAGACAGTCTAAATGCCTAAAATGCATTTGTAATGAAGCAAAACATTTTGAATAAGACAGTCTAAATGCCTAAAAGGCATTTGTAATGTAAAACATTTTGAATAAGACAGTCTAAATGCCTAAAAGGTATTTGTAACGAAGCAAAACATTTTGAGTAAGACAGTCTAAATGCCTAAAAGGCATTTGTAATGAAGCAAAACATTTTGAATAAGAGTCTAAATGCCTAAAAGGCATTTGTAATGAAGTAAAACATTTTGAATAAACAGTCTAAATGCCTTAAAGGTATTTGTAATGAAGCAAAACAATTTGAATAATACGGTCTAAGTGCCTAAAAGGTATTAAAACGCCTTAAAGGTATGTAAATGCCTAAAATATATTTGTATTCAATCAAAAATTGTGAATAATAAACCCATTTTTCACTGAAGTCACAAAACTACTTTGACCTTTAATCTTTTGAGCCCAAAATAAATAGACCTCCTCGATACCATAAGTGAAAGCCTTCGACAAATATCAGTCAAGGTTCGTGGTCTAGATTAAAGTTATTATGCAGAAACATTTTCCTTCTTTCAGCAACAATGAACTTGACCTTCAACTGTTTGACCCTGACATCAAGAGACCTTTTCCATACTGCAAATGCAAGTCCACAAATATTGGTGCAGGTCCATGATGCAAAACTCGAGTTATTGTTTGAAAACCATTTTTCTTCTTTTAGTCTGTTTCCTTTACCTTTGACCTTATGAAGTCTATAGGGTTATTTCTGATCCCAAGTGCAAGAGAAATGCAAGGTTTGGTAACTGTAGAAAATTGAGAACTACAGGTATTTTGTTGAGGCCATTGTTACATTTTTCAGCTACTGTAACCTTGACCTTTGACTCCGAAATCAATAGGATCTTTCTGATCCCAAGTCCATGCCATCCACAAAATATTTTAACTGTATATGATGGAGAACTTGAATATTGTGTAGAAACCATTACTCTTATTTCAGTCACAGTGGTCTTGACCTTTGATCATTGAACCCCAGAATTACGAAATTTCTTCCTTACTGCAATTACAAACTTCGTAAAGTTTAGTTTAGGTCTTTGACGTACAAATGAAATTATTTAGCAGAAACCATTCTTTTATTAGTCGCAATGACCTTGACCTTTGACATTGTGACTCCGGAATCAGTAGCATTCTTCCTTATTCCAAAGAGAACAAACCAGACAGAGTTGCAGCTGTAGTTGTCGCAGAGCTCGAGTTATTGTGCAGAAACCAGTTCTCCTCTTTCAGACAAAGTGACCATGACTCTCAACTCTCGAAAGTTTTTGTTCCTTATCCCCAATTGCAAGCCATCCACACTGTTTAGTGTTGGTACGACCTGTATAACTGATGTTATCGTGTGGAATAGGAAATGTGAACCTACAAACGGACAACCGGAGTCATAGCATAATATACTAAGTCAAAATGGCGGATTATAGATAGGGTGCAGCGTTGTAATTTTCACAACTTGATATAAATAAATGTATTTGCAATGAACTTAATTTAAGGAGTAGTACGAACTATGCAATTCTAAATTAGTAAAATGTGATAGATTATCTTGACACCTAGGTGTAAAAAGTATAACAAACACATCACAAGTTTGCTCACTACCATACGAAAACAAGGGAAGTAACCCCAAAATCAGACTTTTATCAGAATCTATAAAATACGAATGTCATTCATCAACGCAAACAAAGTAGTGTGTTGGTTTTTGTAAATCGATCCCGCCAATCTCATATTTATCCTCTTTAATCTAAAAACTCCTTTCAAGGATCAATATAAGACTGCCTAATATCTATAATGTGTGATTACTTGCCAGATAGTATCAACTTGCGTAATGTAAAACAAGTTCACTTTCATATGGATGCAATAATTTTCTGATGCCCTTCATCAATATGCTTCATTATTCAGACGCTAATTCAGATAATAATAACACTAACTCAAATAGCTGTAACGATAAGCTACCTTTAAGGGATTGCCAGACTTTATAAAAGAGCATGACCTAATCTAGCCCACTTTCACTAAATTTCTCAAACTTTCGCCTGAAATTCCGCTTCTACATTATCTTGTTTTTCATACTTCTGTCAATGTTGGCATTTTAGAAAGGATGGAAAAAAAAAGTTAAAATTGTACAGTATTTTGTTCACTCTTGCCATAGAGATATCTTTCATTAACTATGGAACTCTTGTATGAAGCGAACCTTACCTTAGAAATAAAATTTTGTAGCTGTCTGTCTATCTGATATGAATGAAGCATGCAAAAGAGATAAATTTAATAGCTCTTGACATCTGATACGAATGAAGTATGCCGTAGAGATAACATTAATAACTACTGAGATCTGATGTGAATGAAACATGCTATAGAGATAAATTTGCAATTGTATATCTAATACGAATGAAGTTTTCCACAGAGATAACCTTGAAAAGTCTGACCGAAACATGCCATAGAGATACATTTACAGCTGTCTGTCCGTCTGTCAGAATCCTCAATAAATATACCATGATAGAGGAAACTGGAAAAGAACGTTTAGAAACATAAGTTAACATTTAGATCACATGCAATTTATAAAGAGAGTTTCAACTGAAGTTCAAATCAATGTTCATTAACTTCGTGCACATCGTTAGATATCTTATTTCATATTCAAAACCATGCATTATATCGATAAATACTTTTGAATGTATTTCTTTGTTTAGAAGACAATTTTTATGTGCCACTGGAATCAAAGAATAATTTAGTATTTAGAGCAAATTCTGCTTTTTTTCAAGTGTTGAACCTGAAGTTCAGATGAATGAGCATACAATTCCTTGATCTCGTAAATTACTTGTATTCATCATACATGTTAAGCTAGGTGTAACTTATCACGCATGTTAAGCCATGTGTAACTTATAACATATGTTAAACCAAACATCATGCCAATAACGCAAAGTTCTCAATAAATTTTCCAACAAAAATATGATTACTTCTGTGGTAAGATCCTTTAAATTCCAACATATATTAGACTCAGTATATCTAACAATGTACTCGAGACTATGTTTTTCTGTTTGTCCGAATAACACATTATTGATAACGAAGCCTACTTGTACAAGAATTTGTATTCAGAATGGAAAGATGATGTGAAGAGTTTTTCGTGTTTATTATAAGGAAAAGGCCAACATGATGATAGAGTGGATACGGAATGAACTAATGCAATGCTTTTATCAAGAAGATAGAGTGGATACGGAATAACCTAAAACAAGCTTTTAATCAAGATGATAGTGTGGATACGGAATAATCTAAGGAAGCCTTTTATCAAGATAATATTGTGGATACTGAATAAAGTAAAGGAAGCCTTTCATCAAGACGATTGTGTGGATACAGAATAACCTAAAAGAAGCCTTTTATCAATATGATAGTGTGGATACCGAATATCCTGACACAAACCTTTTATCAAGATGATAGTGTGGATATGGAATAAAAAAAATGCAAACCTTTTATTAAGAATAGTGTGGATGCGGAATAACCAAATGCAAGTCTTTTATCGAGATGATCGAAGTTGATTCGGAATAACCTGATGTTAGTCTTTTATCACGATGATAGAGTGCTTACGGAATTACCTGATGCAAACCTTTTATCAAGATGATAGAGTGGACACGTAATAGCATAAAGCAAACTTTTTAGAACCTACCAGTTGAACGCTTGATGATGGTCTTTAGATAATGCACGGCATGGCGTATTCTTTAGAGACCATTACCTTGCTTTGCCTGTAAATTATGTCAAGAAAACTCCTATCTAGGATCCATTAGGTTAATGAGAAAATGAATGCTTCTTAAACATCTCTGAATCAAGCTATTATTCTCTAAGTACACAGGAGATTAAACTCGATTGATTCCTTTGATACCCCCATCTAAGGCGTTTCTGAGAGGCATTACTTCAAACAGAGTTTACCTCTTAGCTTGCACAAAGGATGTTTCGCTTTTCAGAGATATCTGACGGTGATATGTACTCTAGGATAAATATATTTTACAAAAAGTCATGCTTATAAGGAAAAACATTCAACTTGACTGCGTGCATGAGTTGTCCCCACTAACATAAGCATATTCAAAAGTATACACTTGTTTAAGGGAAAGTCATCAATGTCTTTTATGAATGAATTGTTCTTCTACTGTATATATTGTGCATAACAGATAGAAAGCCTCAAGGTAGATTACTTCTGTAACTAACTGAGTTACCTTCTCTAAATAAAGTCTTTATTATTATTATTATTATTATTAGCAAATATTAACGCATTTTTTGTGGTAATAGGATGCGCTGCACATATTCCAGTGAAATAGTTATCAGAAAATGAAACTAAGTTCTGAAAACAGTAAAGGTGTCTATACATTCATTTTGAAACAAATAAGATGTGAATAATATGCAGAATTTGTTTAATAGCATCCGTAAAGTATTCATTTAGCATCCGCAGTGTATCCGTATAGCATCTGTAGTATATCCATATAGCATCCATAGTGTATCCGTATATCATCCGAATAGTATCCATTTAGCATCCGCATAGGATCCGCATAGCATCCGTAGAGTATCCGTATAGCATCCGTAGTACATGACGTATTTAGTTTAGTAATGATGTATGACGAATTCATGCGGTCTGCTCAGTTATCATTGTGCTAAAAACTAAGAAGTGGGCACTCAGCCATAGGATATTATTCTCCTTTAAAAATGACAGGTCAGCGTCATCAAAAATGGTTTTCATGCAGGGAATTTTTAAAGACGTGATCAAAACACATTGTTCGTATTTTGGAAAAAGAAGTACAGTAGCTTTCACGGGAATCAAATTTATGTTGATTTGCCAGTGTAAAAATATTAAACATTTGCAGAAATATCACATTATTCAAGAGTAATTAAGGATTCTCATTTCTATTAAACAAATATATGTTATTGTCTCGTATCCAAACATGTTGAAAAAGGGACAGCAGTTTGGAAGTGATGGAAGAAACATGGAACTATATTGTATTAGCATGAGCATGCATTGGTCGGAAGAAGTAGAGACAACTCCAAGCTGATATAATATCTGGTAACATGTCATTAAATTTACTGAAAGCAAGAAATAATCATTTCTTGAACTGTAAGAGCTTCATCTTTTGAGCACACTCAGTATATAAAAAAATCTGAAAACCCAGTGAAAACTCATTCACTGATAGTGGTGATAAATTTGACAGAGGAGTATGGATTTTTCTTAACATCGACGTGCAAGTTTCACATCTACCGCCGTTATATTTGCATTAAAGGAACCATTGATCTAGTTTGTTAAGAAAGCTATGTGATTTGTACATGTTGTATAAACTACCTAATTGTCTAACCATTACTGAACTATTGTGTACTCCACGAGTGATTATAAAAATGCTGAAACACGATCCGCGATGTGATTGGTTATAGGTCAATTGGAATTTTTTAAGCAGCAGTTAACCAACTATTGATGGTAGAAAGAGGGAGTTTGGTCACTTGTCAGTTATAGTTCTTCAAGACAAATTACTTTAGTTCAATGAACCATCGCTTTTTTCCAGCTAATTTACAATTCAAATTAAGTCACTTCTGTGATAATGTAGCTTATACACGGTGCAGGGTATACAGTCGTCTAACTTGCTAGAATCAAGTGTTGTGTTAGATTTCATTGGAATTACCCATTCTTTCTATGTCAGTTACATTTAGTTCTAAACGATGTATATGACAACGAACAGTCATAATGGTGAAATTCAGAGTTTACACTAAGACCTTCAATTTTGTATAGTCATTAAGTTTTGTTATCATCGAGGCATTGGAAAGACGTTGTGCTTTCCACTTAGTAAACGTCCACATACAACTACTGCAATACCACCCTCCTCGTCTTCTAGAGAGATAACTGCGGAGGAAAAGCCTATTTTTTTGTTATGCAGCCAGCAAGATTTTGTATGATATATATATATATATATATATATATATATATATATATATATATATATATATATATATATATATATATATATATATATATATATATATATATATATATATATATATATATATATATATATATATATATATATTTAAGGTCAATCGTTTTCTTGATAGCAAATAGTTACTTGCTATAAACCAATCATTGTTTTGTTGCAACCTTGCCAACTTATCAAATAATTTTTTAACCCAAGCTTGCTTTTTTAACCAAAAAAAAAGTCCTTTCTACATAATCTAGGACAGGAGACAGAATGATTTTGAATTTACAAAAAACAAAAACAAAAAAACCCCAAAAAACCATATCACATATTTGTATTTGCGTGATTCCAAATTGCACTCGTGTTGATAAATTAGACAGCACAATAGTACTTAAACCTTTTATAGAATTTAAGGTGCAAGCAAGGGTGAAAATATATTCCTGAATAATCCTTAAGTACACGATAATAAAGCAAACATGATCAAGCACAAGGCCGCAACACTGACATCAGGGAAGGACACAAGCTTTTGCAATAAGAGAAAGATATAAACTATTCCATCAGAGACGGATATAAACTCTTACAGTCAGAGAAGGATATAAACTCTTGACATCAGATAAGGACATAAACTCTTGCCACCAGAGAAGGGTATAGAATCTTGCATCAGAGAAAGACATACGCTGGCTTTTTTTAAAAGTTATAATGCTCCAAACCAAAGGTTAGATACAACATGAATAGTGGAATTTTAAATAGTTTACTATACAATTCGTCTAAATAAAGTTTTTGAACGTGTACACATTTAATTTATGCATATTTCAACGCTCAATTTTTTTTAGATAAAGAAAGAGGTTAAATTGAATTTTCTTGCCTTACATATTCATATGTACAGTATCGACGCTGATGTCAGAACAATAAAAACAACTTCAACTACAACAAAAATACTACTACTACTAAGACTACGACAACTACTACTACAATAAATATTATTACTATTACTAGTATTATTGCTGCTGCTTATGTTACTGATTATGTACTGCTTCCTCTATATTATCAGCACTTGACCTTGCAAACTATTGTAATTTGATAGGTAACAGATGGTGGTTTTGATGCTAAAGATGAACGTATTCCGAATTATATACCATAATTGGCCGGTAGCCATTCATTATTGGAAGTTCTGTATTTAATCAGAGACCCATATCTGACCGCTAATTATCAGAATGGCGCAGATATCTTATTACGAAGTCAAAAGAGTAAGACTAGATACTAGTTATTATACTTGTGAGGTTTCAACTCATAAGCACAATATGGCTATGACATGCAGACTAGAATTGCCAAAAAATGTATGATGCACTATGAGCAACAAAGGGAGGCAGCTCTATGGTCACAACTTTACCGCAAGTAAAGTTATCAAAGGTTCCACTCCGCAGTCATTATTTATCTCTGGGAAATGCCTGGTATAAGGAGAAGTCATTTGCTTTATACTGTGGCTGAAATTTCTTTACATGTCGAACTTATGGAAACTGTGCACTATCTAAAGCAGAGAGGTGATCAAAATGGCTGCCACCATGTGCTTGAAATATAAACCTGAATTATTTGAAGATACAATACTTTTAGCAGTTATTAAAATATGGAAAATGAATTTTGCCAGAGTAGATAATATCAGATTGTGAAAGTGCAATAAATAAATTATAAAATATATTACAACTAAAAAGAGTTATCGGCTGTGTTTGTTTTTTTTTTTACTTCCAATTTACCTCTAAAGTCCCGGGAGTGAGGTGCACAACTGAAGTAAGATCAAGCTGCATTCTCTAACATCCGAATTATACCAATGAAGTATACACCAAAACAAAGTAAATCAAAAGTTATGCTAATAACATATAAAATATACTAGTTTTTGTTGGTAAATAAACAGGATAACCAGCGAGGAAAATCTGGGAAATTATTTTTCTTTAAAATTCAAACCAAATGCAAAGTAAGAAACCGTGGAGCAGAACCAAAAATAAATTGATGTATTTCGGACTGTGTACGAAGTTTGACACATCTTGCCAATAAGGTCAGCTCTATGTTTCAAAAGTAGAATTGAAAACTCTTAAAAGTGTTGCTGGAACTTATGAAAATTTTTAAAGCCATGGGGATGAATACTGTGTAATCTCTATCCATTTCATGGTGACAAAAGCGCCCCCGTCCAATTGCATCGCGGAGAAGAAACAACTAAAGGTGTACATTGGGCAGATTACAAATGTAACTTTAAAGAAAACCCCCACCCCAACAAAGATACAAATTTGCACTTGTGGTATAAGCATATTGTTATAAATATATAATTTGCATTATTTGCTTGTTATTTTTTATATTTCATTATATGTTATTGATAATGTGACAATGTATGTTGGACTTGATCTTGTCCAAAATCAAGTTCATTTTCTACCTGACCTGAATCATTGCTTTTGGTTTGTAGTAAACATATTTATCTTAATCTTTGTCTAGAACTTTGGAAATTCCTTGTAGTTTACTATACGTTTTATATTATAATTTTATTAATAAATGTTTAATTATAACTAAGGTTTTATTAATAAATATTAATAATCTACTAGAAGATTATTGTTCATTAGATAATAGTTCCTTTTTAAAAAAATGCTATTTGTGACCTGATGTCAAATAGAACACTATATAATTTTGTTGTTCCAGAAATTATTCATTCGTGCTTTAAGATCTTAGCAGAATCAGTTGTATTATTGTTGTGTCCAAAAATCTGGGCTGGAATTTTATTTATTCAAATTATTTAATTTAAGTGGTTCTTCTCTGGGAATACAAAGTGATCTTCAAAATTAACATTGTTGGAAAAAAAGACTTGAATCTGTACTGAAATTTCGAGTCAGGATTTAGTCTTGGATTGTATTATTGTGATCCAACAAAAAGGCTGTTGGCACATCACCACGAATCGGGTCACTACAGGTATATCAACACCTTCAGCATTTGATTTAATTTGGATTTCAATTAAAGTTTAATCAGAACTTTAATCATTTGTAATTGTGTCTGTAATTCTTTGATTGTTTGGGATTTAATTCGGAAAACCGAAGTTCCTTTTCTTTACATGTTCACGTTGTATTTTAGGGAAATAAATTATATGTTGAATTTTACAAAACATGTTGCTTCTCACACTTTTCAATTACTTATTTTCAGGACTTAAAGTCGTAATAATATCCATGCATAAATCCAAGTCCAGAACCTCTTCATGCAATAATCATTAATCAAGTTGTTTTAAGAAGTCAACAGCTTTAGCCACTGCCTTATCGAAGATCAACGCACACTGAATGACATGATCGAGGACAGAACTGTCTGGAACTGTACGAACCCAATCATAATTCATTTACAGCTACACTTGTACAGACTAACATATTAGATGAATAAATGTCAATGTGCCGTACAAAGGCCAATATGCCGTACAAATGTCAACTGAGAAATCAGTAATTCAAATTTATCTTTAGTTCAGGTTTGAAAATAATCACTTAGAGGATTTTAAATGTACCTAAATTTAGTAAAGTAGGAATTTGATCAAAACCAAAACTGAATATATTAAAGTAAGACTTTATTTATAAAGATGAAAACAAGTCAAGAATAAGATACAGGAATTAAATGCAAATGTTTTACAGATTGAATGAACATGTATAACAAGTATGCAAAGAGCGGTCCTATCGCTTCAGCAATGGTGCCTATAAGAAAAATACAATTCAGTGCAAATATTGGATAACTGTGTAATATTGATAACAGTACACACAAAACATATCTAGTAAAAGCTTGAAAAGTTAAAGTTACTAGATAATGCCTGTCGAATTGAAGATTGTATATAGCAGTCATGTAATTTAATATTCATACTATTACCAATGTAACATTCATACCATTGCCAATGTAACATTCATGCCTTTACCAATGCAACATTCATACCATTATCAATATACCATTCATACCATTACCAATGTAACATTCATACCCAGTGGTGTAGCTTGGGGAGGGCGGGGGGGGGGGACAGTTGTCCCCGGGCGCCATGTGCCAGGGTCGCCAAAATGAGGAAAATACAACTATTCGTTATCTCAGATGCACTCGAAGGGGGTGCCAAGTTTATGTTTTGTCCCCGGGCGCTAAGTAAGGGGGCGCCAAGTTTATGTTTTTCCCCGCGCTAAGTACCCTCGCTACGCCACTGTTCATACCATTACCATTGTAACATTCGTACCATTACCAATATAACATTGATATCATCACCAATGTGGCATTCATACCATTACCAGTGTAAAATTCACACCAGTACTAATGTAACATTCATACCATTGTCAATTTAGCATTGATACCGTTACCAATGTAACATTCATACCATTACCATTGTAACATTCATTCCATTACCAATGTAACAGTCATACCATTTCCAATGTACCATTCATATCATTACCAATGTAACATTCATACTGTTACCAATGTAACATTCATGCCATTACAAATTTAACATTCATACCAATACCAATTTGCCTTTGATACCATTACCAATCTACCATTCATAACATTACCAATGTAATATTCGTATAATTGCCAATTTAACGTTCATACCATTACCAGTGTAATATTCATACCATTACCAATATAACATTCATACCATTACCAATGTAGCATTCATATCATTACCAATGTAACATTCATACCAATACAAATAACAATGGCGTATAAGAGATTTTTATGAGGATAATATTTAATAATTATTGTGTGTTCATCATATAGGTCGTGATAAATTGGAAACACGGTAGTTGCATAACAACTAGCTAGATTTTGTATTCTACATAAAATGTCCATTCCTTCAAATGGTGATTCTTTCTCTTGATTTCCAGTTATTTTCTCCTCATAACACTAGGCAATATTATTGTTTTTAAAAGTAATTTAAAAGTTTAGTAACTTTAAACATTTTTAATGTTAAAGACGACGAATAAAATTAACAATCACAAAAATTGTAACGCATGAATTAAACATGTAAACGAGTACATGACTCGACTACCAAAGGCACAATATTTTGCAAAGATAGGTACAAGTTCACAACCTTATTCCTCTTGGTATTTTCTGTTGGTGTGATGGATGGAAATTTTGCAAATTGAGATAAAAACCATGCATGACAAAATATTAACATTGAAGCCTACGTCATCACACACACGTTGTTTAAACATTTATATTTTCAAATAAACAGTGTAAATTTTCACACACTAAAATTAAACTAAATTGAAAAAGCCCAACTTCGTTATGTTCTCTCTTAATAATAATAATAATATGTAATGTATATATATATATATATATATATATATATATATATATATATATATATATATATATATATATATATATATATATATATATATATATATATATATATATATAGATAGATAGATAGATAGATAGATAGATAGATATCAGTACTGGATCTATAGAGAAACACTTGTTACACAGATGTATGTTGACATTTATTTACCAGTACGAAATAAATGAATACTTGTTACACAGATGTATGCTGACATTTATTTACCAGTACTAAATAAATGAATACTTGTTACACAGATGTATGCTGACATGTATTTACTAGTACTGAATAGAGAAACACTTGTTATACAGATGTGTGCTGACGTGTATTTACCAGCACTGAATAAAGAAACACTTGTTACACAGAAGTGTGCTGACATGTATTTAATAGCACTGAATAAAGAAACACTTGTTACACAGATAGGTACTGACATGTATTTATTAGTAATGGATCTATAGAAAAACGTTTGCTACAAAGAAGTGTATTGATATATAGTTAGCAGTGTTTGATCTATTTAGAAACACTTACTACACAAATGTGTGCTGATATATTTTTACTATTACTGGATAGAAAAGCGATTGTTACACGGATGTGTGTTGACATGTATTTACCAGTAATGGATCTATTGAAAAGCACCTGTTATACAGATGTGTGCTGACATATTGTAATCAGTATTGGATCTATAGAGACATACTTGTTACACAGCTGTGTAATGACGTATTTACTAGTACTAGATCCACTGAGAAATACCTGCCACAAAGATGTGTGCTGACAAATTTAACAGTGTTGCATTTTCAGAGAAATACTTGTTACACAGATGTGTGCTAACATGTATTTATCAGTATTTCATCTATTGCAAAACATGATGTGTGCTGACATTGGGACAATCAATTCTCTGCAGTGTACTTTCCATTACATGCATTCTTTCAGGAGAATGAATCTAATTGTTTTTGTCCAAAGTTTGAAACCACGGTTAGAATGTGCAAAAGTACTATTTTAAAATTTAGACAACAACAAAATCAAACTGAATACAGTTTTGTTGGTTGAATTCAAAAGTCTTACGAATGGCTTATCACAATCAATTGTGTTTTGAAACAATATTATACTTGTGTCTTTTTATAGTAGTCTATGTATAAAAGCGGCTAAGAATACAAAAAGCAATACTTAAACGGAATTGAATCATCATAAATATAATGTGCATTTGAATATTCTACAATATTAACAAACGCAAAAAACGTTTGAGTTAAGTTGTTCCTGTTTACTGTAAGTATGCTTCTGTTATGTATTATACATCAAATATTCGCCTGGTTGTTCTTCCATTAGTAATTCTTCAGGAAGACTAACGTAGATCACGCCATGACATGATCACTGAACCTAAATTCATGTAATGTCTTAAAAGCAAATATAGATCCAGCCGGAGTCAAGATTGTATTTACTACAGATTTAATATAAGCATTTATTCATTTACTTTGCTCAAGTTGACATAATTTTCTTAAACAATCTGGTATTGTGTTGTTATAACTGATTCAGATACTATCACAACAACATCATAGATAAATTTCTCTACCTTCTCATCCTCTTTAGAGCAATTACAATTTTTGGTGTAGAAGAATATGTTATCACGACCTTTTCTTTACTTTTCACCCCGTCTGATTAACCTTGCCAGACATACGTTATCATGACCTTCTTTCCTTTGGTTTTCACCCTGTCTTGCCAGATATAAGTATAACTGGAATAAATTTCTTGGTAAAGTAGAAAATGTATTTATTATTGTGTTGCATGTAGTCTTAAATGATCCTATATAAAATCGTTCATTACAAGTTTGTCTCTGACATTCTTTGTGTTTCTTCACAATATACATTTCTATCTGTCATCGATGCTCTTTTGCCCAATTGTTTAATATGACAGTTGTACATGGTTAATCCGTTGTCAAATGCAGTGAACTTCAGAATCAGCTGCTGGAAATGTATGTCACTCAATGTGACCATGAAATAATGATGGTAACCTTTGTATCTGTCATGTCACTTTATTTAAATACAAGGAAAATGAAACGAAGATTTAGGAAAATGGGTTTCAATGGGGGATGTTTATCTCAGCTACACAACTGTGCGTTGCTTACTGATCTCAGCTACACTGTGTGTTGCTTACCGATCTCAGGCACACTACTATGCGTTACTTACTGACCTCAGCTACACTACTACGCGTTGCTTACTGACATCAGCTACACTACTACGCGCTGCTTACTGACCTCAGCTACACTACTATGCGCTGCTTACTGACCTCAACTACACTACTATGCGCTGCTTACATACCTCAGCTACACTACTATGCGTTGCTTACTGAACTTAAACGTGAATTTGATAGATAGCTATTGACAAAATCAAACTGTTTGCTTGAGCACACCAAACAGTGTACAAATATAAAATTTCACACAGCAATTCAACTTTAAATTCAAATTCAAGCTGTCAACAACCAATATCAGACAACCATTCATCTACATTCGTCACCATGTTGTGCCATTGGCATTTTTAATAACATTATTGAAGAAACAGATAGGACGAATGCTCTTCTTTCCTTTTGACCCCCTTATCATCATTAGAACGGTGCATTTGTTGCAATTTTTCCTGTTTTTGTAAAGGACTTATTGCCACACGTGCCTTTGTTATTAATACCAAGGACTGTCCTAGTTCATAAACGTATATTTAATTTCATTTGATCTCGGTTCTACGAACCATTAAATAGTCAAGCTACATTAAACCTCTCGTAATGGCTAGAGTAATACTAACGTCCATTGATGCAGCAGTTGATCTGATATCTTGTCGATTTGTTTGTTAGAACGCGGTGATTCTTATAACACGATCTCACATTCATCATATATCTCTTTACATATGTATCGAACGGGAGTCACTGGTATCTGAGAAATTCTGAAAAAGAGATTCTTATATACCTAAACATGATTCAGTGTTATTTCTTTGAGCTTGCTACTGCATGTTTTGCTGTCTTATTTGTCTCGGACTTTGGACACGTCTTTCTTTATCGGATGGATTAGTAGAATTTTTCTCTTGAGATTTCATATGGTTAGCTTTTGCTATTGACTGCTGGTAACTGTGCAGCTGTTTTTCTAGTGCTAGGTTTTCAGATTGCAGAGCCAAAAGTTCTCGCCTGCAATGAGAAAGTAAACGAAATAAAATTGACATTAATATATTTTAATGGGTAACCGAGATTTCAGGGTATCTATTTTTGAGACAAACAAGGATCTATTCATGCATGTTGTTGAGATAAAACACTGACAGCCTGTTCATGATGCTCACGACTTCGACCCCCGATAGCTGTCGACAGATTTACAACGAAAAGGATCAAAAATTTGTACACACACACACATTGTTCTAAAATGGGTTCGTGATGGTCTACAACTTCAAAGTAACACAAATGTGTACATGTGCACATTTTTCATACTTTGAGTTATAATTGGTCGGCATAGCTAAAACCGATTAGCATTCATTTCACAAAAATAAATTAGAAAGAGCATTGGTGTTCTTTGATAAGAAATTAACCTCTCATGTTGTTTATTTGTTGTTCTGGGGCACCTAAAAAGACAGCCTCTTTTGTTTATACCAACAGATTATGAAAGGAACTGCGAAAACAAAGCACGAGGATGTAAGATAATAACTATATATTGCAATTAACTGAATTCTTGCAGATCATGTGTCTAAAATCAATCAACATTAATTACAATTTAGCTTTCAGGCTGTAAAATGTGTATTTTGTTCTTATTTCTTTGTTATGTCAAACGTTTAGAACGAATGCAAAGAAACGAAAAACATTCGTAATTGGAATGTTTGCTTCTTACTACCTGAATAACAGCGGAACAAATTCTAAGCCCCGTCTTCTTATAACTCCAACATAACTAAACTGAAACTGTTCACCATCCTTGTTGTCCAGTTTTGCAGGCAGTCTACTTATGGAACAACCACGTAAGTTAAGAATTTATAGCTTTTGATGAACACACACACACACACACACACACACACACACACACACACATATATATATATATTTATTTATTTCAAGACGTTAATTACTTTGCTCACTTCCATGCCCATAAAAGTCACAAACTTATATAAAGTATAACAGCTAAATTGTAATTAATGTTAACAAATTTTAAACACATGGGCTGCATGAATCAAGTTCATTGCAAATATGAATATTATTTATTAAAATATATGTAAATAAATATATTCCAAAAGTGGTCAATCAATCAACATTTCTTGACGTATTACATATGGAGAGAGAGAGAGAGAGAGAGAGAGAGAGAGAGAGAGAGAGAGATGTACTCAAGTTTGCTTCAGACTGTGCTGATTTTTTAAATTTTATTCGTAATACGTTCGTATAAAGTAAAAGAAACTCTCTTGGTTACACCAGACCCGCATATAAATTACTGTGCTAATTGGTTTTAGTTCTGACCAGATAAAAGAAGATAAATATGTAAGAAAATGAATACGCTAGCGTGCAGTTACATTTTTTATGATCAATATATGACATTTTCCTTCGAATTTTTATTCTGCTTGACGCCGATGACGCTGTAAGTTTTGACACTGACGAAAAATCTTTCCAACATAATTTTATTGTGTTTTACGAAAGCTCAGACCTATGGAAATTGAGTATCAATTTCACAAAGTCCAAGAAAAGATGATAAATATTGATTTACAATTGGGGATAATCAAATAGACACATATGCTGAATTTAAATATTTAGGTGTTATTTTTTTCTTAAATTCGAAGGTTTGGTAAGTCAATTAAATACAAAGTTGATCAAGCTAGAAAGGCTTTGCATCTGCATTACCAAAAAGCCAGATACTTCAATCATAACATAGACCTGCAATTAAATCGTTCTGATCATACTCTATTACCCATTTTACTACACGGGTGTGAAGTCTGGGGATTTGAAAGTAACACGATTATTGAAAATTTGTATATCAAATGTTGAAAACATCCTAAAATTGAGTAAACGTTCTCCTACTTGCATGCTTTATTCAGTACTTGGAAGAAAACCTATTGATATAATTGGTAGATCACGAATGATAGGTTGTTGAATATCCATTACCAATAGCAAATGGTACCTATCGATATCATTATCAGATCCCGAGTGGATCTCTACCATCAATGGTAAAATGGTCCAAACAGACTCCTTTATCAAATATTTTTTTAAAGAGACCAATGATAACACTAATATTTATAAATGGATAAACAGCATAAAGAACACTTTGGAGACCGGACCTCCTATATTATAATTCATTAATACTCCGAAAGGAACAAAACGCACGATAACAGAAACTTTGAAAGACCTTTATATACAGGAATGGCAATCGTCGGTTGCCTTATCGTCCAAAGGAATTTTTGTCATGATTAAAAGAAAACCGACATATGGAAAACTGCTTATTACATTGGAAATCCTGAATTTTATCAAAGGTAAATACTGACTCATAGCTAATCTATGAATCAGTATTTACCTTTGATAATATTCAGGATTTCCAATCACAGACTCCCCATTAAAAACTAGTCTCTGGGACAACACACCGTTCGAGGAAAGAAAATGTAATCACTGTGGTGAAAATTACATCTGTGACATATACCATTATTTGTTAATTTATCCCAAATTTCGCAAAGGGACGTGTTTCTAAAACTGTTCTATTACGGCAAACCATCTTTTGGAAAGCTACAAACCCTATTTGCTACAAATAATCGCAAAATACTTCAAAATCTTGCCAAATTTGTTACTGTAATAATGAAAACAATATCTTAAACTTTGTATTTTCAGTGGAAGCGGAAATTTTTCATACTTCACAATAGCATAATATTTTTTCTCTCTACAACTTTTGTACACTCCAGGGTAGTGATTGAATTCCACCATAACAATGTTACATTTATGTACCAAATGATCTCACATTGCGTCCGAATGTTTATTCTTGCTCTGACTATAAATGCTGACCTAAGATGTTACTCTTTTCTCCATATGTTAGTGACGTCGCCGTTTAATTTTGTAGCAGTTTGGTATTCTCATATGCCATCTATGTATGGACTGAGATTTACTTTTATTAATAAAAGTTTTATTCTGTTCTGTTCTACTATGTAGCCGGTAGTTGTCAAAGTAAGTTTGATTTGGTGCTTGACATCACAGCAACACAAGTAGGCTATATAGTGCCGAACAATTGGAGTAGAGTGCCTAACCAGAGGACAAACCACGGTACTGACCCAGAATCAAAGTAAAACAAATGTGTACCTGTTTATATTTTGCTAAAATGTGTACACAGACAAATTTGTGTTACTTTGCAGTTTTGTACAATCAACAACACATTTTAGAAGAATGGTTACATGTGCAAATACATTTACACATTTACTTACTTTGTCTTGCAAATCTGTCGGCAGTTATCGGCCATCGTATACAGCAATAAAATGACGCATCTGATTTCAAAAAAGGGCATTCGTGAAAGAAACAGGCATGTTATCCAAATTCTTTGGGATCCAATTTACCAATATTTCCTCGTAAATTGAAGTCAACTGTCAATTGTACTAGATAGAACTATCTCGTAGATATGCTTGTTTCTTTTTTAAAATTTGGTTTGAATAAATGTTTCTGTAAATGTCAATGTACAAAAATGTTTTATCAGATAAAATAAAATAAAAACAATTGCCTGTAATTACTATGAAAAATTTCAGCATCAATATGAGTCGAGGAGTAATATCACAAGGAAAAATTTCAGTATTGACCTCACCTGAAATTAATATCGCCATGAAACAGTTCAGCATCAAAATTACTTGAGGATTCATATGTGATTAAAGTATTAGGATACGAATATAATAAATAATTGGGCTATAGGATCATTTAACATAATAATGCTGTCCACGGAATGTGCAAGATGTTGTGTTTTGGATCAGGAAATAGAGGTGGAGAAAAAAAAAAAAAAGAACAAAACAAAAAAGATTAGGCCTGCAAACGTTTGTAAACAAATTTAAGCTTTGACCAGGAATCCTGTATTGACTGCAAATCATGTGTAAAATTCATATTTACCTTTTGCATCATCACCGATTCTTTTATTCGTCTAACATTCATTTACCGAACAGTAACAAAGTATTTATCGATTTGCAGTAAGCGACGGTATCAATATAGCTACTAGCTGCTACACGTGCTAGATTATTTTCGGGCAATAAACTTAGGTATTTCGGACTATTGCCTTATTCACCAGTATTGGTGGGAAAAATCATTTGAACAAGTATTTTCACTAATTAATTTTCGACAGCTAGATCAGTAATTTATCCCAAAACCTTGTCACTTAAGCGTGCTTAAAAATTGGATTACAGAGCAGTACATGAGTCACTTATGTCTCTAAGAATGAATAATTTGTGTGTAATATCAGCTAAATAAAGCTTTCTCTCTGCTTGATTTAAACACTATTTTCTGTTAGCGATGCATTATTTTCCACCAGACAAGACGCACCGTTTATGTCTGATTATATCATTTTTTAGTCTTAGATTTAAAAATGTTCCTTTTGTAATATAAAATGGGAAGAGAGTACAATTTAATGATTCATAGATAAATACAATATTCAAACAAAGGCTCAAAATTGCTTCAATAGAACATGACACATGGCATTGCTAACTGCCTGAATGACACCAATTGGAACACTTCGTGGATTTTCTAGCAAATTCTATATAGTAAATTTCTAGTATCCGGCATAAAAAGGGGCGCCCTATAGATATTGTGGACTTCTGAGAGAGTGGCAGTTGTAAAGTGAAGTTGTTTACATTTGCAACATGCACCATAGCCAGTAAGGAAAACCAGGAAAATTCTTTTTCTTGAAAAAGCTAACCCTAAGCAAAATACGCAACCGTAGAGCGCCACCAAAACGGCAAGCCACAATCATAGCAGTTAAGTAGTAAATACTGTGTTTCCAGATTGACTAGTAAGTGACGTAATTTTCACAAGCGTGACGTCATTACCATAAAGGCTAGTTTGGAAACTTCGCCCTGAACTGCAGTAATTATAGTAAAAGTCATACAGGTCAAATATGCATTCAGCACCGACTATTTCAGTGACAGGTGTCGTTTTTATTTTTAGAATATGATTACATATACATTGAAATGAAAATTATTTACTTTAGTTTGATCTTCCTACATCCATATTCATTTGGAAGGTCATTATCTACACATCCCGATAAACATATTCGACAAGACTCAATGTTAAGGTACGTGAACATTGTTGGACCAGGTCCACCAAAAGGTATGATCCAGTACAAGTCGGACTGAATGTCCCGCGCTGTGACTTCACAATTAAAGCTACGCATGTTGAAATAAAGTTCGTACTACCCCATACTGTGACGATTACACCCGACATGCTCTATTCTTCGCCAAGTTTAGTACGTGGCTACCACTGCAAAAGTCTATACCGATAAAAAATTTTCGTCCGTAAATTTTTCGAGGACAGTTACGGTGCAAAGCATTTAATAATCAGGACTGAATAGACTTTGTTTAAACTCTAGTAGTATTACATTTTAGAACAGCAATAAGAATTTCATTTAAGATGAGTCAATGCGCCTGCATGACCACGTAGCATATACCGTACTTGGTACTTCCCATTGGCACAGTTCATCATGGAGAAAAAAAAAACCCAAGGTTCACTAAGATGGTGGTTGCTGTCTGCGCTTTCATAAGTACCGGAAGTGTGACTCATTTGTCAGTGAAGCTCAGAAATACTTCGACTCAATGACTCACGGTACTAATTCAGTTCCAAAAGTTAACCTATGCAAAAAATCATATTATAAATTCAGTAACTTTAAATTTCTGAGCGCTCATGATCAAACCTATGTTTATTAATATAAATGAAACCTGAATGACAGCTTCTGTGTAGAGAAAAGGATATGAACCGCAGCATTTTCTGGACCTACATGTGCTTGAAACATGTGCTTTTAGTTTTGTACCAAAGAGTCAGGTGCTAATTTCAGTAATGAGTGTTCCAAACTCAAGACTGTTAAAGGACTGAAATTCCATCAAGAAACAATGTCTCATGTCAGTTACAACTAGGATAAGCTCTCAAAAGATTCTTTTTCCTACAAACTAGCATTCATTATCAACCAACCAATCCTATTCACCCAAACACACACACACACACACACACACACACACACACACACACACACACATATATATATCTCCGAAAAATGGCAGAGGACTTAATCATGGGATAGGTAATCTAAGCAAAATAGAACCATGCCAAAAACATATTGCCACATTAATGAAATTACTTGCACATGTTTTGCAAAATAAAGTTTTCAAGCGAATTCATGCTTGAAAGAAGAATATCTAGGGAGTGTTTTTCGAATAATAAGCCATGTCAGTTGAATAGCTATTAAAATAAAGCTATGATAGTTTGTGATGCGTTCATAACGACATTTAGTCCACAAGATAGATGTATAAGCAATGGAGGTTGTAGTATTTCTGATATGTTTTATTTTACGTGCTATCAGTCTACTCGAACTACTTGTGACCTTGGGTTAGTTTTCAGGGCGTAGGGATGCTCTGTATACAGCACCTTAAAAATATCTATCCATTGGTTGTTAATTTGTGCAGCACATGTATTAAACCAAGTTACATTTTTTAAAAATTAGTATTTATTTGTCAGAAAAAATAAAGTAGTAATATCGCGCTGAAAATTATGTACGTATGATTTTAACTTATCTTAGCTAATGTTGTGTGTATCTGTGTGTGTGTGTGTGTGTGTGTGTGTGTGTGTGTGTGTGTGTGTGTGCGAGAGAGAGAGAATTATCTTCAAATAATTTTTTTCGTTATTCATTGATTTTATTGAAAAACTTTCGCAGCTGAGTCCTGAATATGGTGCAACATTATGTTTGTTCATGTAAGTCACAAGAGAATTACATTTCTTTCGACCGCTACGGTGGCCTAGTGGTTAAAGCGTCCGCCTCGGATGCGGGAGGTCGCGTGTTCGAACCCCGGCCAAGTCATACCAAAGACCTATTAAAAAAATGGTAATAATAGCTGCCTCGCTTGGCGCTCAGCATTAAGAAGTTAGTGTTAGGACTGGTTGGCCTGGTGTCAGGATAATGTGACTGGATGGGACATCATGCCGCATGTCTGAGGCATGATGCCCCAGTGCTAAACATCACTATAAACTGTCACACTGCAGACATCGTAGCGATATGACTGAGAAATTGTTAAAGCTACGTTAAATATCTAAATCACACACACACACACACACACACACACACACATTTCTTTCATCGTGATATTAAATGATGCAAAGTCGCTTGGCGCAGATAATGTTTTCGTACGCCTTTTCATTTTTTGATACTACTTAAACGAAAAATGCCATTTTCAAAATAAAATAATCTTATACTAAGCAGCACTTGTAGAAAAAAGGCATACTTGATGATTGAACGTTCGACTAAGAGCATGCTCATCATGGGATTAACGTGATCCAGAGGCAAGCTCGGAAGAAATATTACTGCAGGATGTTGTATATTAAAAACAAAGAATTGAAACAATACCTAGAAAACAGAATATATTTGCCCCAGCAGTAACCTTATGCGTTAATCATATATTATGGTAAGACCCTTTTATTAACTTTGTCAAACCACTTCTCAAGTAACGCAGAGTGCTAAGCTTATATTTATTTTTTTACTAGATTGACTGAGATGATGTTGATCTTGTTGTTTGACAATAATACTCACAACAATCTACATATTGTCTTGCCATTTTTTCACGTAATTGTCAGTAATTGTCTTCTAGGCAGTATGGGTATGACTGGTATTAGATTTCTTAGTTCCCCAATATTGTCATTGCTATAGGAGGTGAACTTGTACTAGTGTTGGCCATAAAAATACAAAAGTGGACGATTTGTACAGGAATTTCCACATTGGCCAGGGTCTGCTCTGTATTACATTAAGGCTTGTAAATATATTTCTTGGGTGAAATATATTTTTAGAAAGTGGTCACTTTTTTACTTTCACTGACAACTGCATCACATTTCCGGTGGTCATGCGACCGCAAATAACTCATCCTTCACTCTTAGAAATTGTACGGAATCTCCGTACTTTATTTCCTATGATGCATCACGCCGATTTGAAGCTACCAAGTAATCATTACAGATTGGGAGTGGATGTTTCCAAACTTAGACGTCGTTGTTGTGCGAACGATGTCACTGATTAACCAATCAGGAGACACGGATTGTACTCATTATCGGTCTTTGATATTGGCTTTCTAATTTAGGTTGGGTACCAGCGAACTATTTATATTTTGGATTTTTCTAACTATTCGGAACAAAAATCAGGCCTTTTTGCAGACAGACTAGCATATCAAATGTGATTGACTGAACTATTTGCCTCCCTACACAGGTGGCTGCGATTGCGTTCCGCTTTGATCCATAGATTGACACCGTATTCTTCAGGTGAACGTAGTTTAAATGGCATGCTCTTTACATTGGGTGACTTCCCTTTATTAGAATAATACCACTGCCACAACGAGATCAATTTGGTGGGAAAGTGCCACAAGGAGAAACTGAATGTTGGGATAACTGAACGTTTTGCGATAACTTCTCAACAATGGCTTTAGTGCAGAATCTGAAAATTTTTGCCTTGCACGTGGACATTACAAGACAGCACGAGGCAAAGGTAACAATATACCGATAAAGTCACGATGAAGCGCATCTGAACCGCCCTACACAGTCTGGTATATTTTGTTTTTAATTGGATTTAAATAAGTAATAGAAGGATCCAGTGAACGTGCTCGCATATTAATGATCAAACACGACGTACCCACATCTGGGATCACACAGCTTTCTGGTAGCAAAATATTATGAAAAAGTATAATCTTTGAGGTGTCTTTACAGGGATGAGAGCTATCATTTGAACCAACCCAACGAACCATTTTATGATGACGCTGCATAATAGTCAGATATGTTCTGAACCTTTTTTCTAGCAAGGGACGGAAAATGTCGAGGACGCTTCAACACTGAACACGTGATTAACGGTGCAAATGACGGTTTTGTAATATACGTTGTACCCATGATTAGAACCAGTTTTAAGCAGAACAGGGTCAAATGGTTTTTGAACAGTTGCAGCCCATTCTAAGATTTGGTTGAATGAATTGGGTTGGATTTTATTATATACTGGCAATATATCGATGACTGACAAATATTTAGGCTGGAAGAAAGGCAAAAACTGACCACATTTGATGTTTATGCAGCTTGTCAACGTCATCATGGGCATGGTAGGTCGGTCCCGACAGAAGATGCGAGTCTACCCACTCTATATGGGCAGTGATTCTCTGGTCCTCCGAGTCTGTGAACGGACAATTGGGGTCACCCAGCTGAAATAAAGAGTACATTCAACGTTAAAATTGCTCGGAATCTAAAAAAAATTGAAAAGTAAACAACCTTATGATGGCTTTATCAAGCACCTATTATTTTGAGAAAGGTTAGATGTCTTTCTTTACTTATATACCTCTCAGCTGCCTCGTGCTAAACTAAACTAATACAACTATAAAAATGACAAACCATACGGCATCCTGGGGCTTACAAGTTGCAGTAATTGCATTAGCAGGTTGCTATGCCCATCAAAGCGTTAATACTTTGCGTAATTCTTCTAAAGGTGCCCAGTCAGTGTTACCGTGAGATACATTATTCCTCCTCTCCATTTCGAGGAAAGTCGTTAAGAATGCGCAAAGATTCTTACATACGTAGCGAAAGGTTATGAACTTACCTGCTTATTTCATTGCATTGATCTGCATGAATATGCCATTTCGTTTCTAACTATGTTTACTTTTTATATTGTATACTGTAGATGATAAAACCTTGGTGTTTATTGTCATCTACGCCATTCAATTCAATTAATGGAACAAAATGTGTCTACACAGTCCATTTGGGCTATTGGAATGAATAAAGACTCTTCTTCTTCTATAAATAAGAGGAGAAGTTAATTCCTGATCAAAGAGAGTAAGCTGTTCTTTCAAATTTATTGTTGTGAAAGGAATGCTAATTAAATTTTGTTGTGTCGACCGATTATAACTAAAACTAAGCGAAATGTGTATTATAAATAAAACTAAGAGAAATGTGTATCTGTACACATTTTACCTAAACACATTTTACCTGTACAGTTTTGGATAATTTGTAGTTGTTGTTGTGAACACTTACAAACACGTTTTATAAAAATTTGTACTTGTACAAATTTGAGTTAGTTTGCAATGTAAATCTGTCGGCTGCTGTTGGCCATCGTACAAATATATAAACTTTCATCATCATTCCTACTTAATAATGTCTGCACACTACAATTGGTAACTTGTCTTGTTGACAAACGGACATTGTCTTAGTTGTGTAGACTACAAAAAGAAAACATATCTCTTCATAACGATGGAGGCTTAAATGCTTTTTCTATAGCCAGTGGTAGCAGTTATGATTCACATTGTGTCTCATTCCATTCACTTATCGAATCTCCATTATCAGCCTACCGGCTTGATTATTTACTGGGCGTGTCACTGAATGTGATTTTGAATCTTGCCTGCCATTTGCTTTTCACTCCGCGTTTGATTAACTTGTTTTGTCTGGCCATTTACACCTCACCTCGCCTGCTACCGATAACCTATGGAAGTATTAAACTGCCAACGTCACGGTGAGATGTTTGTATAGAATACGTGATGAAAACGTCATGGTGAGATGTTTGTATAGAATACGTGATGAAAACATCATGGTGAGATGTTTGTATAGAATACGTGATGAAAACGACGTCTTTTAAGTCAACAAGACGAGTTACCGATTTTAAGTGCACTGCATCCAGCAAAATTAAACAGACCTAATACTAACCTGAGCACTTTCGACTCTAATTGAGTCTTTTTCATAGCAAACACAAACCAGATACAAGACCAATAATAGACACATAAAGCGTTGAAATTACAAACGTTTGCATAGCTATTTCAACCGGAATCAAATCTTGAAATTTTTTGTATGAGTCCACTAGCTGGATTCAGTTTGACTGATGATGTTGTATATAATTTTATATCGATCTACAAATGGATGAGCCATTATCATCATCTTGTTTTTGGTGTAAATTGGTATAACAGTACATTATATCCCGCATATTTCATTGTTGTAATAGTCATTATAGGGGAGCAAGTGACTAATGAGCAAATTGAACAAAATATTTAAATGTAAATGTGCTGGCTATAAAAAGATGATATTATTTGTAGTTGTCTTTTTCTAGTCTTCTAGATTTAGGCCGCTTGGTTTCAAAGTTCTAAGGCGGCATATCAAGTAAGATTCTTTTTCTTTCCTGGTTTCAGAACTCTTTTTGGCATTGTGAGCAATTGCAGTTAGTGTTACATCAATGAAAGTGTGGCTAGGGGAAGAGAAGTGTTCTGCAACAGGACTTCAGTCCAGCTTCTTTGTCATCCGATCGGACCTTTGAAGATTGAACATTATGTGTAGTTTTTCAGTTTCTCCGACGTACTGAAGGCCACAGATCTTACATGTGATGAGATAAATCACATTCTCTGTTTTGCACGTTCTGTTTTCACCATGCAAGTTCAGTTTTTTGCTAGTTGCTGTACTAGAGAATGAGCTGGTCTCGATCATATGTTGACAGGTTTTGCACCTTTCATCACCATAGGGACCAGATTTACTAGGGTGGTATTTGCTTGTGATTGGCGTTAGCTTCGCTCTGACTAGAATATTTTTGAGGTTTTTGTGGTGTAAGGTAGGCTACTACTGGTTTGTTCGGGTGGATTGACTTTAGTGTGTCACAAGATTCCACGATGAGCCGCTGTTTCTGGATGATGTTGCCTACTTCGGGGCTGTTTGGTTTCTAGGTCAGGATAAATGGTATATGATCCATCTTTTCTTTCTCTTTATATTTTAGAATGTCATTGCAGTTTGCTTGTTTAGCCATCCCTGTTGCCTCCGCCATCAGGTCTTTGTCGTAGCCTCAGTTTACCAAATGTTCAGGTAACGCTTCATATTTATTTTGGAATGTTTCATCGTCGGAGCAGATTTTGTGTTTCCTCAGTGCCTACTACCTACCATCCAGACAACCCCAAAGTAGGTAAACGATTTATCTAATTTTAATACATGCCAATGAATTATATGCCTTCAGGAACTATGGCGAATAAATGAATGAATGACAAACGATTAAGCAAAAATGATGCACCCGTGTGCAGTAAGTGTCTAACACTCGCCCTTTTTCCAGAGTGGTTGGTTAAATTTTCATTTATTCAAACTTCACTAAATTATCATTAATTCAAACTTCAATAAATTTTATTAATTCAAATTTCACTATGTCTCAGTGTATCAATTATACATTTCAAACAAACTGAGAAGTATGATCTTCATCAGAATAGTGTCTTATGCTCCATGACCTAACAGACACTGAGAAAGGTTCTTATCCCTGTACCCATTTGCAATTACCAGTGCCCTTTACTTTTAGTAATCTCTCAGATAAATCATTGCATTTTGGGGTTGGGAAAAGTTGTCTTCTAAACAGTCTGTACTAAAAGACGTTCGTCAATTTTATCGATGTGAAATCTGTAATGTAATTGGTGAATCGAAAGGTCAACAGAATATAGTTTTGCATCTGTGTCCTTAGGACTTTTTTTAATGTCGGGGAGCTCGGCTTTAATCCGACTGAAAGAGAATTATTTTCAGATTTAATCCCCTAGCAAAAGTATAAAAAGCCATAAATAATACATTATAATGATACGTCAATGTACTGTGCTCTCAATCCCTTGTGAAAATCTCGAAGTAATCGGATAAATCGGCTACACGATTGATCCTAACAATGTATAAAAAATATCAGGGACATACTACACGCCCAGGGAATTCGCCCATCATGTGTAATATCTATTTGATATTTCTCATTCATCGTTTCGTATCGTCAAATATACATTATGTATTTAACTCTTGACTGAAAATACTTTTGAATGATTTATACATACTAACTTATGTAGAAGCACTTTCCAATTAGTGCAGTTGAAAGTAGAAATAAAATGTCTTTATTCAATGGTAAACTTTCCATAGTAATTACTATACGTTGTATATTGTGATAGGATAACGGCGTATTGCATGTGTGAATTAGTATTTCCATCAAAAGAGAGGACTACATACATTTAATATGAGGCATCATCTGCAGTGGTCATTCTAGGTGATTACTAATGTCTGAACTATGCGTGTAATAGTTGTCACTCAGCACTTTTATTGTTACTCAGTGCCTGTGGACGGACATCCAATAAACTCTGCCTCTGACGATCGAAAATGATAAATGGTTCTGAAGCTGAATTTAGGAAACATAGAAACTCTGTTTTAAAGAAGGAAAAAACCCCAATATATTATTTACTTCTGCTTTGATGTTCAAGGGATATGGTAATTTGTCATGTCGCGGGATTTGGTTTAATGTTTTATAGCACAGCAACACAACTAGGTTATTGATTGCCTATGCAACTGGAGTAATGTGCCTCGCCCAATAACAAAAACCACAGTAGCCAATCCAGGTTTATCAGGTAGTATGATTCAAACAAACTTTCGACGGCGAGTCCGCCACACTAGTCACATGGGTCAACGCTTCACAAGTCAAGATCACGTGAGTCTGATTTTTCCCTGCATGATTATTGCTATTTACAAGGACTACTAAAAGTTTTGTATTGGCCAGCCACTGAATCGATGATTATATTCTGGCTATGAATCGAGTTTTCCCTTTAGTAAATATACGTGTTATTCTAATTAAAAGTTTTTGACTTCGTGCGAAATGAAGACTTCAGATACAAAGCAAATATGTGCTTGTCGACGTTTCCAATGCCCTTCTGCAATGTGTGTTAATAAAATTATTTGGTTAAAATATTATGTTGGTCCTATTTTCAGAAGTACCCGTATACACTTTTCTGAAAAAATTATACTATAATTAGTATTAGTACAACTGTCGGTAAATAAAAGTACAAATAGTCACTGGTTACTAAATGTGAAGATGCGCACGAATTTGGTGACAACAAGTTGTGTAATTTACTAAAAAAAATCGTGTTAGTTTGTAGATAAGATGTCGTGATGGGAAGACTGCTTTAGAAATTCGACATTATGCTACACTGTAAGAACCGTAGTATGTACATTATATTCCATAATCAGGTCAAGACACTGAAATCAATAGTTCCTTTTGTTGAGCTAAAAGACTTCGTCTTGATCTCATATGCAATAGAAATATTTCAGTATTCATCAAAGTTTATGAGATGCTAAATTTCAGATATTTGTTGGCAATTATGGACATTCAGGCAAGATTAAAATAGAAACCTATGGAGAGTCATGACACCTTGATTTACATCAAACATAGTACATATGTAGTTAACCTTTATTATAATAAAAGTATATCTAAACCAGCAGTAGTTCTGTAACGTTTTGTGTAATAGTAATTATAGGTTACTGCATTTGTATGGGAAAATATGAACGAGTTTTTTCATGATTAATACTGCACGACCTTTGGGAGTGAAGTATTAATCCAAGAAAACGAGTTCATATTTTCCCATACAAACGCAGTAATCGCTTCATTATATACTCATTTTCGTATTCTAACTAAGGCTTAAGTATACAAAATACACAATAAGAAATAAAGTAATTGAATTTATTAGGTCTTCCAGAAGAAAAACACAACCGTAGATTCATTAATACACAGTAACAATATTAATGCTCACATAGTACCGCCCAGCAACCTTTGAACTTCGTCGCGCTCTCGACATTAGTTTTAAAAAATGGTCGTTTTGTTCTGCTCTGTTTTGCCTAAATCTGTACAGAAAATATAAGGAGTAACAACATTCTCTTTCCCAATTCAAGGTAAAACAGCACATTAAAGAAAAGAAACGAAGGAAAGAAAATCGTATTTGTACATTGTGGGATTTGAACCGAGGTCGTCCAAGTGCGAAGCGGCCATATTTACCACTATACGACATAAGCGTCATTCACAAGTTTCGAAATTTCTTGCTCATAAAGTGAAATATTATGGTTATTTCTCTCAGAAAATCCAGTAATTCACGGTCTAGCATAAATTTAAACCATCATTTAAGTTAGCTACAAGCTATGACATCTTGTCACAATTAAAACAGTGAAGAAAACATGATTTCTTGTCGCATGACGTATACTCAACAATCTTTCTGTATCTGGACTGTTTTGTCAAAAGTGATTTTCTTCTGATTTCTAAAATTGCGTTTGAAAAGTTTCCTAAGGACATGAGGAATATTATTGACGTCCTAGTGTGCCTACGTGTCTTCATGATAGCACATCATGACCTAAACTTTAATATTCACTCACGAGAAATTGCGCAAGTGACTGTCAAAATTTGTGTCGTGTCAAATTTCCAAACAATATAGATCTAGAAAAAGTTTCAAACTGTCATTGTTTTGAAAATCCAGCAAAGCTGAAGATTTAAAAAAAAAAGTGATGAATAATTTTCAGGACTTTGGGTCGGGAAATATATCTGAAGTCTCGGTTTATGATCCATAATATAATATCGGCAGTTATATGCACGAGTGTATAAACGTATGAAAATCAAAACCAGTTTAAAACTCTTGCTTTTTATATGACGTGCAAATAGATAAAACTTACAAAGTGATTAAAGTTGTGTAAAGATTTGTTGGGCAAGATTATCGTTCATCGATTTAGTTTCCTGGCTGTGTAAAACGACTTCAAAGATCTCAAATTCGGCCTCTATTTTCATGCCGTGTTAAAGGGATCAATATGAGACAGCATAATATATTAGCGTCACATGATCTGCCAGACAGCACGAGTTTGTACAATGTAAAGCAGTTTATCTTGCCTTGTAGACACAAGCAATATTCTGACCGACATGCTACACGACACTATAGCATGCAGTTATTTCATGGCTATGCTGGAAAGAGACGAAACTATTTGCCCTGAGGTGCTGTGAACAGGCAGGTACAATCTTGCACTAAATCTACAGGGTGCTTTATCAAAATTACTACATGACCATAAAATAAATGTTATTAATTAATTTAGCCAATGCTTGCATGAAAAACAAATAATTTCGCAAATAGTTCTAAATGCTAGTCATGTGTGCGTTTTGGCACAGGAAAATAGCTGCGAAGTTGTTATCCCTCACGTGAGACTAATTCCTTTAAATTTGTTTAAAGGGAAATAGATAAAATAAATCCCTGGAATAATACATGTATAAAATAACAATTAGGAAAACATAAAGATGATACCGCAAAGCGAGACCTATAACTGCATGATGACGAAAAGGAACTGTCAATCGAGGTAGCTTGGCCTCGTAGGACATGTTAGACGGAAGAGCAAAGTTACTTTGATACAAAATTCAAATCTTTATATATCTTGATATCAGACACACTACGCTTGTAATGACTATATACTATACTATACTGAATCATGTTTGCTTAGTTAAGATTGTTATTAACACTCCGACTACACAAATACGTCAATAATTATCGTAAGAAGAGACAAGAACACTAGTAATACGAGTCAGAGCTTCATGGCAAAGAAACGTGATAACAGCGCGAAGTTTTAATATTGCTTTCTTTTGTCACACTGGTAAATTTGCCAATTACGATACAAAAGAAGAAAGTTTACTATTTGGAGAAAGGAATATAACTAGAAAATCAAATTCTAAGTTGCCGGGATTACTTGTACAAGGTCGAATGCCAATGAAAAGGGGGAAAAAAGTAGAACCATATAATAAGAATGAAATTTTCCGAGACTCACCTCCGTGACAGCAACATCCGTAGTGAAAATGTAGCCCTCATCTAGGTCTTGCTGAACAAAATACTTGCTGTAAGGGCCATACACCATCCTGACACCTTTCTTCGGTGTTCTGTCGGTGAGCATCACTATGTTCCAGGACACAAATCTTGTGTACTTCCGCGGTACATGGGTTACATCGGTGTAGTATAGTCTCAAAGTCAAATATTTTCCACTTATGTCTGATTGAAGCATCCACGCCTGTTTGTCCCGGTCGTAACAGTGGCTTTTGTTTCTTGCTTTATCGAGTGGGTAAATTGAAACTTCACTGATGGAAACTACAGATATCATAAGAATTTTTATTTTGATGCTACCTTTTCCTTTAGATAGTTTAAGGAGCGAGGAACCAACGGTATACGGTTCCCCATTTCCTGCTAAGCTGATTAACTGTTCCAATTGCTCTGATTCAACGACTTTTCCTTCCCCTATTTCAATATTGTAATGTACATTACACAGGTGGTCAAAACTAGTATGTCTCTGAAGCTGGAATGACGTACCTTCCTCGTGTTCCATAGTACCCTCAGTCGCAAACAGAGATATGCTCCAGTCAAACATTCCAAAGCAAAAATAAGTTGATTCTAATTTTGCCCCAACAGCGTATCGAGATTGACTCACTTTTGGAAGCCTTAATACGCATTCGAATACGGACGAAATATTTCTGACCTCCAACTCAATTAAGAAATCACCCATTTCTTGCATAAAATCTCTTTCGATCATGTCGTTTAATGCAATGAATGTTTTTCTGCCATGCAAACTTGTCTCGTGTGTAAATCGGCACCCCTTTTCGATATAGGTTTCATTTCTCGTATAATGTTCCCTATTCAGAAGAGTAAACGAATAGTCTAGCTGTACGACCATTCCCTGGGATGCTGTCTGCAGTTTGAGATGGGTTCCAACATGGAGTCCAGATCTGACAAATATCGCTGTCCATCTATGATGTCCGTAAACAAAATCTTTCTTGAATGTGTCCATTGACTGTTCATTAGTTATCATGAATGGCACTAGAAATGTGAATATTTGTGAATCAAAGCTATCCTTTAGCTTTAGAAATCGTTGTAGTTTCGCCATTGTGACTAATCCAAATACTCGCTACCTGCAAAAGTCATGAAATATAT
>JAECUM010029951.1:0-58367 GCA_016617855.1 Megalonaias nervosa
ATATATATATATATATATATATCCCATTGTATTAAGTTATAACTAATTCAACGAAAAATGCAATAAATGGTCGTGTTTGTGTTGGCGTCGTAATTGATTTCTTACATAACATCTGTGACTGCCATTTTGTACAGCAACTGGAAAAAATATTCGTGTCAAATATTATGATCAAATGCGGTTTTAGTTTTTTTTATTGCTTGCAGTCATTTGACAAAAACACTCAATAAAGTCACATGAAAACAGACAGGTATTTCACCTTTGCTGATCTTGTGTTCATTATTTGTGGTTAAGATTATTTTCTAACCTCCCCTGATAATATTCATTGCAATTATCAAATATTTACGGGTCCGAAATAGCAAAATATTCTTTTTAATCTTACACACACACGCACACGCACACCGAGGTTTGACTAGCCACTAATCTCGATCTCTCTTTTCTTATAAAAGAAGTTTGTATTTTTAAAGATCTGCTACATCATGCATTAAGTACAGGTAGGAAAGAACTTAAAAATATATAGGTTACAAAAATAACACACCCCTATAACGTAAATTCACCTTTTCTATTCCTGTGTGTGCATGTATGTTTTGTCACGGTGCCCCAGACACGAACTAATTATGAAGCTAATAGAGGTATGATTTGAGATAAAGCATGGTCAAGAAGACTGTGGGCAGTAGAGTTAGAGGAGATCAAGGTTAAGATCAGTTTAGATGTAGAATATAAAAGTGTATTTGTACACATACATACGTACGTACGTGCGTGCGTACGTAGATACATACCTACATACATACACACATGAGACTATTTCTTTGCTTCGTGTTTTCGTCATGTCGAAATTTTATTACTTTACAAGCTGTCGTTTGTTTTCTTTTACCTAGGTGACATTGTTTCATTTGATCTCGTTTTTATTACAGAGGTGAGCCGCGGTAGCTTATTTGGTAGAGTATCGGACTCGTAATCCAATGGTCCCGGGTTCGATATCCGCCCAGGCGCATTTGCCTGGTGTGTCCATTACAAAACCACTTAGCTCCTCGTTTCCTAGGCGTGATATAGCCAGTATTAAGTTGAAAATGCTGTTAAAATCATCCAACGGTTGTATTACAAAGACACTACATACGGGCCAGAAAGAGAAAAGGACCTGTCAGTTTAACTTTCATGTGTATATTTAAAATGGTCTATTCTACAGAGAAACAAGGTATTGCACTGCGTGAATCTTGTGTGCATGATTTAAGAGAATTGTTTCTTTTATCTGTGTCGTTTGTTGGCGTAAACAATGTTTAATTGGATTGAGGGAGTGTATGGACGCAGACTAGTAATGCAGGTAAACATGGGCTCAAGATCAACCAGCGTAAACACCGTGCCTAACCGTATATATTGCACATTCAATGACTACGTGCGCAATATTATCGCGGGCAAAGTCATTAGCATCACGTGATTTACAGGCATATTAGCAGCTTAACGGAGTTTAAGGTCAGATCTTAACATTTCCGACCGACACTATATCATTTATAAATTCAAATCGTCAGAACTAAAATATTTTTCATCAACTTTTTTATGAACTTTTCAGTAGGCACAGTAGCGTCACTAGGGGGTTGCGGGGGGTGCGGACCGCACCGGGTACCATCAGAGGGGGTGACACCAAAGTGACTGTCTATAAAATGTTTTAATGTTTGTGCAGGAAGGAGGTCCATAGGGGTGACACCATGAGTTACCGCACATGACTGTCTATAAAATTTTTAAATTTTCGTGAAGGAACGGGGTTTCATGGGGGTGATACCATGAGTTACCGCACTGTGTCACACCAACCCTAGTGACGCCACTGAGTAGGCACCTAAAAATTGTCACTAATTCACACCTGGTGAGTGGCAACATAAAATAATATAATTTTATATGATGTGATATGCTAATGAGTAGGGAGTGGTTATATCAGCTCATGCGATTGGTCAATTATGCTCGGAATATGCTACAAACACGTGGCTCAATAATTGCCTGTGGTATTTTTTTTTTATGTCTTTCTCCTTGAAACTTATTATTTGTAGACAAGTTGTAGCCAACAAAACAATATAGTCGCTCTTGTCTTCCAGAATTCTATTACTTAACAATAGTTACGTCGTGGTTTTTTAAATTTACTTCGATACATTGTTAACTTTCAAGAACTATGTTAAACAGTTTTTGAATTACTTAATTGGTTATGCTACGAATACGGTCAAATAGCGAATTCAGAGTTCATTTCTCTCACTCTTCACATTTTTCAAGTCGTAGGTAAACTCATTTTTAAGCACATGTTATACATAAAATAGGTGATATTCATTTTTAAGGGCTGGTGAATAAGGAATGACAAAGAACATGTATTGTGACTGCATGCATCCAAAAGATCAACAGTATAGACACACACACACCCCACTTCCCGAAAGACAGGTAAATGGAGCGATAACTCCAGTTCAACGAATACAAAAAAGACAAGATAAAAAGAAGAAATAAGTAAAGAATTAGTTAACTACAGAGAGCCTTTTGTGTTGACGAAGACAGTATAATAATTAATTTACGATGGAATGAACCCCAATCAGTGCAACGATTAGACGGAGAGACGGGGCCAACATTCACTTTATTATCAAAGAATGGTCCGGTTTGGAAATTTTTATCAGGGCATGAGTATCATCAAAGGTGTGTGTGTGTGTGTGTGTGTGTGTGTGTGTGTGTGTGTGTAATGATAGTTGTTTTCTCATGGATAGCATTTTATTTCTTTTTTCCAAAGACTCGACGCTGTTTAATTTCATAAAGGCCAGCAGTATAAGATACAGCTAAGAAATTAAAAGACTTTGAACAGCAGGCTACAAATCATATCATAGAAACTTAATACAATTATGGTATATGAAGAAACAGTAAAGGATGGTTTGCAGGTCAAAGTTAATAATCCCCTTTCAAGTAAGTAAATATTAGCAAAATTTTTTAACGGAGGGATCGAAAAGGACCCCCCCCCTTGAAACCTGATTTACTGGACCATTTTGAAAAATGTCGCCAAAAATAATAATATTAAATCGTATAAAATATCATATTTGCTGACGGAAAGAAATTAAGTTATGACATTGACAGATTTGGTAGGTATTGAGGATGGAGCAAGACCGAAGGAAAGGAGAGCGTTTGCACGCAGCTTGAATTGTATCGTTTTAAGAAAAGTTGTTGTTGTTGTAGGGTTTAACGCCATTTTTCAGCACAAGATAGGCTATTGCTACGTGTAGGCTCCTACAAATGTAACAGAAGAAAAGAGTGAAGTCAACAAGCTTTGTATATTTTAACAAAATAATGTATTTCCCTACAAAACGATGTCAAAATTGGAAAATAGGACTTACAGTTTGTGAATATAATCCAAAATTTAATCCTAAGAATGAAAAATACAAGTACTATCGCTAAATAGTTCTATTAGAATCCAGGTTCGAATCTCGACGACGCTCCAATATGGAAGGCGATGACGTCAGATGTGGTCCTTGTACAAATAGCAATAATTCCTCAATTGAATCACAGTTTATGTTTCCGAATGATTCCAGAATAAATTTCCACTGAATTTCTTTCTCCCAGAATTTTATAAAACAGTACACTCGTTTGGTTTTCCAGAGAATAAATTATTAAATTCCAAAAACAAATCAACTGCAAAAACAATCTGATTTCAACAATAAAAAACCTATCCAGCCTTCAAGGTTCCCAGAATACAACTGACTGACGAGCGCTCAGAAAGGGTTATTATATCCACCCAAATTATCATCCCGTTCTCGCGAGATAGATTACGTGGTCTCTTAACACTCGAACAACGCAATAAGAAAATGTCATTTGTCACGTAGGAAGAACCCTTATCTACTCTAACTCAGAAATAAATTTAAAACTAAAACATTATTTATTCAGACTAGACGAAATGACCTTGGCAATAGCCAATCGTTCTCGCGTAGCGCTTACACTACAGCGGACCAAGGTGAACTAAAAATATTGCTCATGTAACACGTATTACGTCTTTGATAAACAACATTACTAAAAGAAAATATCGAATTACTGAAAAAGAATTTCGAATCCCGTGAAAATAATCATTACAATAAAATGTAATGAAACAAAAATAAAATAAAAGAGAATTTTAAAACTAACACACAAGCAATTTAATTACATATACGTAACACTATACATGGCGGCCAGTATAACTGGTGGAGGAAGAACCCTGAAAAACTCCGGGACGAACCACCGACGCCGAGAAGCTAATGGCAGATTTTCTCACGTACCCACGTTAGCCGAGCCTGAGACTCGAACCCACGCAGACAGAGGTGAGCTGGCAGTGATCCGGAACGGTGAGCGCTTTACACCACTCGGCCACTCGGGGGCGACAAACCTCACTAATATAACAAACAACGACAATAATAATAATAATAATAATAATAATAATAATAATATGGTACGAATAGTACTTTGATACTGTGCTTGCATTGCACCTCTTTGGTCTTGAGTTCGATTCCTGTTTCGGGATTGGAAGGGTGCGTCCTCATGCATCGAATGACGATGCTTTGCCGACTTCATTCCACTTAAGAGCTTTCAAAGCCAGACATAAATTCGAACTGTCAGGAGCACATTAAATACGAAGTTATATCTTGTATAATTATCCTAAATAATAATAATAATAATAATAATAGCACGGTAATAATAATTCACAAACTGGTGTAATTAAAACTCATTAAGATGACTTAAAAAATATATATTTAAGCAATAATACATTCACTTTTTGGTCAAATTACAAGCGGTATAGGAGGATGACTGCATTGTAAGTTGATATTATGATAGTCCCATTAATAAGGCGCTATCGTAAATTGATTCCACAAGAATCATAACCTGGAGTAAGGACTGCTTAAATCATCTGGTTTGTATTAATTCGCCAGAAAATCTTATGATTGATGTTAGTATACGAACACAATATTGTCTATATTAGTGAAAATATATTTGATGCAGTTTATTGTATGAATTGGAAGAGTGTCCGAAATACAGTAAGCCCATAAATCACTTTTGTCACCGTAACCCAGACTTAACCAGTGGAACGTATTTAAATTGAGACAATTTGACAACCTCGTTAATAATAGGCTGTACAATTTCAGTTAATAACTGTGAACAAACGTTTTACATGTCTCCTCAACCTGAAGAAGTGGCAGTCCGTTGTTTATATAATTAAAATAGAGAAATTATATGAAACACCGGATATCAATGAAAATCTCGCTTATCAATGCAGACTGCGTCGAAGTAATTTTAAAAACCACAAGGTATTAGTAAATAGTAATTCACCTCTGAGAAATAAGAGTGAGCGTAGTTTTCTGTGAGCTACAAATTTTCTACAAAGTATAATGTAGGATATGGCAAAACTCACCAATGACGGGCTCTTTGCGACGTGATTGGAACGTATTCCGCGCGTTATTTGAGTGTATTCTGTTAGCGTTCATTGTATCCTCAATGCAATTGATTATCCCCGGTGGTGAAGGCAGAATTATCAAATATGTTGCACTAAAGCGCCTTCAGCGTAGAACTCCAACTGGAGAGGAAAATATATCGTCACAGTGGATGGGCAAGTTATCGATTTTGATACAAGCAACTATCCTATTGGATTATATTACAAAGTAGGTATTTTTTGGCATGCCTAAACCATTTCCCGCTTGCCACTAAAAGCTGTCAGTCGGCATATATGTCGTTCATCTAGTGTATTCATTGTGTTCAATAACTAACGAGAACCCAAAAAGACTTTTATGTATGTAAATCCGAGTACCATGTGTGGATCACGTGTATAAAAAATAAAATTTGAATTCGTATTGGATGTACTAAGGCACCCTGAGCATCGAATTATGGCGAGGAGAAAATGGATATAAAGGTAGGTAATATTATGAGAAATTTTTTATTTGGAAATAGTTAAATATTAAATTATACTGCAAAACCACTAACTTGCAGAATTTTATAGAGTCAAAGTATGTATTATTTGGTAAAGTTTACCATTCATGGTTAATGACATAAGACTTATAGGAATTAAAGTCATGTAAGTATTGAATTTGGTGTAAAAATATGCAAAGGTCAATCTAGTTTTGAAAGCTTGAAGAATCCCCCCCCCCATGTTATCACAGTTAAGAAGGATTTCATTTTTAACATGTATTCATACCTTTTCCACATAACACACAAGATGAAGAAAATTCTACAAGCTATTGCTGTATATTACATACAATTGACTACTTGTTACTGAGTGACTGCACTTGTCATTGACTGTACTTGTTACTGAGTGACTGCACTTGCTATTGACTGTACTTGTTACTGAGTGACTGCACTTGTTATTAACTGTACTTATTACTGAGCGTGCATTTTTTTTACTGAGAGACTGACTGTAACTGATACTGAGTGACTGTCCATGTTACAGAGTGTTTTCTTCTTACTAAGTGACAGTACCTGATACTGAGTGACTATTTATTACTGAGTGTGTTCTTGTTGCTGAGTGCATTTGATACTGAGTGACTACTTGTTACAGAGTGACTGTATTTGATACTGAGTGACTATTACATGGTTTGTTCTTTTTACTGAGTGACTGTATTTGATACTGAGTGTCTTTACTTGTTACTGAATGACTACTTGACTGTATTTATTACTGTGTTCTATTTACTGAGTTTATTTTATACTGAGTGACTGTACTTGATATAGTGCGAATTGCTACTTATTAACTGTACTTGTTACTGCGTGACTGTACTTGGTACTGATATATATATATATATATATATATATATATATATATATATATATATATATATATATATATATATATATATATATCTTAAAATTTCACACATACAACAGCGTCATTACAGCAACATATTTAGACCGCATTTGTAAATACATGACTTCTATGTAACACATGCTGACACTACATCATTGTACACAATAAATACTCGTTGTAGTTACACTCTTCCGTGACAGAGATAAATGCCTAAAAATTGTTAGAAAGAGTATATGTAAGAAGTAACCATACTGATTTAATATTGATACCAATGAAAGAACATTTCTTATCATAATGCATATTATACATGTGCATATTATGACATTCGTAACATATATGTTGTAAACACTGTGTATTGTTGTAATGTACCGATATATACAGTTGAAGCATAACGTCGGGATCAAGTATCTGTCTAATGTTCGTCATTATGAATGCTTAATATTTTTAGCATTGGAACTAATATATGGTTTTGCTGATTATAAAAATATTAAATGTGTATAAATTATATTTAATGTTCACTGATTATAAGCTATAAGCAATTTTTTAAGTGATGAGCTGTCAGTTAGTGGTGTCCTTACGAAGGCCGCCTCATTCCGTTCCGTGTAATGAATGACTTGTCTTTATCGGTACATGTATCACGATTTTGACAGAAAATTCAAGTCATTAAACTTTATTAACTTCCTTGATTGTGTTGAATTTTTTTTTTTAAAGAAGATATCTTAATGCCATTCAAAGACTGTTGAAGTATAATACGGTCAGTTGTGCAAAAATAACGTCATAAAGCTGATGACTACGTGAAAGGTAAAGACGAAATTATCAGCCTCAACAGAATAATGGATCGCTTAAAAAGACCCAGATGTAACTAACTCTCCTATTCAATTGTTTTGTTGCATGATACTTGTGGAAGACTTGCTGGCAAAACTTCTCTCTTCAGTACATACATCTTTTTGTATGTGAAAAATGTATAGTATCTAATTGTAAACCGATGGTATTTGTTCTGTCATGTATATCTTGTACCATAATGTAACTAATTCATGTGCACGTGCAGAAATATGGCAAAAAGCTATGTGTTCTCCTGCTGAGATGTATTTCAAGCGATTAACGATTTTAGACATGTCACGTGGTTTCATTGGTAATTAGGTCAGTGAGGTGTATCTTATCCATCATATTGCTGCCTCACATTTCGAATACAATATTGATATGTTTTAAAAGGTTTTACTTCTTTTTATCACATATTACGGTATTGAATTTTTTCGCAAGCGCCCGGTATTATCCGGACGATACCGATCAAACACCAATTTAGCCACTAGACCGTGTTAATAAATAAAATAGGAGAAATAGAATATCACAACATACGCCATTAAGATTGTAAATAAATGCCGGCCAGTAGACTGTTGAATATAAAATCTTGAGTAAAATCCAGTGAAGCATAAATTTATTATAAAAATGTAGCATATACGCGAGGTCGTCATGGATTATATTAAATTTACTAAATGGTGAATCTGTGTGGAGTTTTGTTATCGATAGAAATCGCTCAGAAATTTTAATGCCGCTCCTTTTTTTTTTTTTTTGCTACAGAACTAGTTTAGTACAAAAGTAATGGCAAAGACTTATCAGAATAATAAGTGTTTTTATCATACCTCGTACAAAATTTGGTCATTTGTAATTCTTATTAGAAATCTCACAACGTATATTGTATAACGTCATTATGCTGCATAACGTCATTTATATTGTATAACGTCATTTATAACTCCTTAAGGATTTGGATTGTTTTTTATCTTATCTTTAACAATTTTTCAGTCATATCGCTACGATGTCTACCAGCATTAAGAGGTTAGTGTTAGGACTGGTCGGCCTGGTGTCAGGATAATGTGACTGGGTGGGACATCATGCTACATGTCTGCGGCATGATGCCCCAGTGCTAGACATCACTCTAAACTGCCACACTGCAGACATCGTAGCGATATGACTGAAAAATTGTTAAAGCTACGTTAACAATCCAAATCACACGCACACACACACACACACACACACACACACACACACACACACACACATCACGATGTCTACCGTGTGGCAGTTTATAGTGAAGTCTTGCACTGGGTCATCATGCCGCAGACATGTAGCATCATGTCCCACCCAGTCACATTATCCTGAAACCTGGCCGACCAGTCGTAAAACACTAACCTCTTAATGCTGGTAGACATCATAGCGATATGACTGAAAAATTGTTAAAGATAAGATAAAAAACAATCCAAATCCTTAAGAAGTTACAACACTAACCTCTTTTAGCAAGTGAGGCAGCTGCTAGTACCATTTTTTTAAGTCTTTGGTATGACCCGGCCGGGGTTCGAACCCGCCACCTCCCGCATCCGAGGCGGACGCTCCAACCATTTGGGTCAGCTAATTCTTATTAGAGAATCTCACAACGTATATTGTAGAACGTCAGTTCTAACTCCTTAATGTATAGGTTCCTACTTTGGTTCAGCTGGATTAAAACAGAGATCTGTTTATCATAGGGCACGTCGGAGATCTCGATTTTAATCCGGTTGAACGTTAGTCGTGACATCACACCATGTGGTTTAGCCGTGAGACATCAAATTAGCATATCAGAGAATGCATATTGTAATCAATTCTAATTACTAGGAGTACCTAAATTAATTTATGGTAAAATTTTGTAATGAGGTAAAACAATTTAATAAACTGCCATAAAAAAAACATAATCTTGTGTTTTGCTTTGTTTCTAAAAATCCAGCAGTATATGACAAAGTCCTGAACAGGTCAAAGCCGTTTTAAAAAAAAGTTCCAATAAATGCACACGAAAGCACGTGCACAAATGTCTCCACTACCATAGTGGTCATGTTTTCAAACCATAATGTTCTCTGATGTTACGGGTGCGTAATCTCAACTTTACAACTACGTCTTAAAGGAGTAAATTAAAAGTGAATGTGAATTTTGTACGCTTAGTCAATTTTCATTTTTTATCTTTTGGAATCTAAAAAATATAGACTGTACGTGCTAGTGACAGCTGGTTAAATATCTTTTCATATTTTTGACTGCCATAATGTAATTTAATACTCATAGCTGTTATAAATGTTTTCTGTGCTTATTTTAAGTCATATTGCCAGAATACACATGGTGTATTGACCAAGGTGGTGGACATATATCTTCAGAGTGATGGCTAGCTTTGCACCAAGTCGCCATCACTCCTCGCCCAAATTTCGCCAATACAATCCTTAATCTGAAACGTTAAGCATGCACTTAACACTATTGATTGGCCAATTGGCCAGTTTTTAAGGCTGACCTTAATTTTAGCCAAGATGATTTCTGTATTCTAACTTAAAGTTACAGTGACGTTTAGAAGTAAACATTATAAAAATATAGAAGACATCTTAACACCAACGACGATGAAAATTTGATCAAAATCTATGGCATTGTTTTAGAGTTGTGATCATTTAAAGATTTTCAGGTGAGATAATTCGTCACAAGCTTATTACTTTTTCTCGTTTTTGATGACGTCACAGACGAGGGATTAATTTAAATTTTCTTTAGCAGAGCATAAGTCCTCGTTATATCTCTGATTTTTAGTAAAATACATTTAAATTAATATTCATCTTCGTATGAATACATTGGTAAATTTTTAGTAATAAAGTATTATTTACATTACTACACAGTAGTGAAAGATTAAACGTTGTTGCAAAAAAAAAAAAAAAAAAAAATCAGGTTTCTAGTGAAATGAATTAGGTAAATCTCCAGTTTCAATAAATATTTGCTACCATTAGCTTTTAACCATGTCTAGTGACGAATGAATTAGGTACGTCAGAAATACTGCTGAGAATGGAAGAAATTCAAAATTTATTTAAATTGTTTAAATTTCAATTTTAAGTGCTGCAAAAATATGACAAATAACTATTGGGATGTGTAGCACGGTATATTATGTACATCGTTTTCTTAAAGTTGTCATAAAATTGACCTTTAATTTGTATTAAAGGATAAGTAAAAAAAAAAAAGTAAAATCTTGTATCTCTTTTATGGCATCGTTAAAACTCGTGAATACTAGTGAGATTTGCCAAAGTTATCTACCATGAAATGATTTAAATTGAATTATTGAGTTCTTGAACGATTTTGACGGAAATTTTGCTGTTGGTTATGCTAACCTGCCCCCTTTATTTTTATTATATTATTTTCTGAACGTCAGTGTCGATTGAAATTTACGTTTAGACTTGAGGTATGTTGGTGAAATCTAGTCCTGAAGTGCTTGTAAACGACTAAACAGACCAAATCTCTTTGGTTGCGTCAGAGGTTAAAAAGGATGACACAAGAGAACGTGCCTAATGATTTCATATAATTTGGATTTTCATGCAGGATTTTCTCTTGATGGAAACATATTTTGTCCCCCTAAATTGTCTTTTTAGTACGTGCCAGTGCATAATGCTTCAGTGGTTTATATTCATCACACTCGGTTCTGATCTATTCTTGTTAATCCAACATACGTTTTCCACATCAGCCTCATATGTGTCTCAACAACCCGCAGCCAGATTTTGCTCCTTGCCTCTATTTTTGCAAAATCTTCACTGCATTCCTTTACTTTTATGATACTGTTTTTTGAATTAAGGGACAAAAAACTTTGGATTGTTTATTTGCTAGTAGGTTTGAATTACTTGACATCTCGATAGTTCGTTAAAATCTTTCTAGATGATGGTCAAAAATGTTTTTGAGAAAGCCAACCATTTAATCGTCACATATGTTGTGCTCGGTGCTTACGTAAAGTTTTGTGAGTGACGTGATTTGAATGATAAGATATACAGCATGCTGGTTAATTCCAGCTTCATGTTTTGCTTTAGCAAATATCATAGAAAATCATGATCTACTTAAACTTCATTGAGATATTACAAAATTTACCAATGAGCTTTGTTGTACGATCTTGTATTGATTTTTGGTGTTGACACATTTTCGGCTGTTACAAATGAATTAACAGGCTTCTTATACTTGCGATATATCATCGAATTCCATCTTACCTGAGCATGTGCGGTACTTTTCGATGCAACCAGTTGGTCTTTTCTGTTAAGAAATGAAAAAAAAAAAAAAAAAAAAAAAAAATTAAGTATAGGTTGAAAACACATGTTGTACTGGCAATATGATTGTACAGCTAACTTGTATATAATTAGTAACTTGTTTATGTGCTATCTAAATGATTGGTCACCTTTCATGGTAGCGCAATAATTTGCCGATAACCGCACAACCGGGAGGATTGTTGTTGTTATAGAGTTTAACGCCATTTTTCAGCACAAGATAGGTTATACATGGGGGCCAGTATAAATGGTGGAGGAAGAACCCCGGAAAACTGCGGAAAGAACTATCGACCCACGAGAAGCTACTGGCAAACTTTCTCACGTACCCACATTGGCCGAGCCGGAGACTCGAACCCAGGCAGACAGGTGAGCTGGCAGTGATCCATAACGGTGAGCGCTTTAGATCACAACCGGGAGGAAGAAAAATAACCCTAAATAAACAGTCGTATTAAATGATCGTGCGGCCATTGCCGTCCCGCTCCAATCTGAAGGTTTACGAATCACCCATCTTTCATCAGGAAAATAATAACAACATGAAAGAGCGTTAATAACTTACTGTTTGAAAAAAGTCGCTTGACAGAATTGGACTAAGTACAATAGGAAAGCGTTCAAGCATTAAAGCCTTTGAATTTTGTACAAATGATGCTGACAGACCATTAAATATGGTCGCCTTTACTAAAAATAGAAAAACATTTGCAAAACTTTATCTAAAATAAAACAAAGAGGTCTCAAAAAACCTTTCAATCCGAATTTGATCATCTCGACAGAAACCGTCCCGGTAGATAGATTTTTAGTATTCTACGAAGCATGATGATGTGTCATGAAATATGGACGAAAACAAAGAAACCATGAAACAACCGTTTTCATTACATGCGCCATCATAAACATTCTAGGACATTTCTACTAAAATATGCTATTGAATCAAATTTCGCACTCTTAAAACGCTGTTTTACAGAAAGTTTTAAATGCTACCAAACTCTTTTCTCTATTTAAAAACAATCTATAATCAGGCTATCTGTCCTGATTGACTTTCTGAAGAAAAGGCGTGTGTGGGGGTTGGGGAATTAAATGCAAGTTCTCTTTAACTCAAAGAGCCTTAAAAGCAATCATCAGCTGTGTGCATTCCTTTAACTGTACTGTCAGATGTTGGAAAATGAGATCTGAATATGGTCCGTATAAAGATATTCGCGGGTTTAAAATCAGTGTTTATCACATAGTTGTTAGACATTACATACAGTGTTTACTCTTAAATATTTTTATATGTCAACATGTTCACATATCATTTAATGTGAACATTATCGGTCCAAATAAGCCTATGAAATTCTTGCGCAGTATTCTCATTTAGTGATTGGCTGCGATCGTGGGAATTTTCCTTGCTTCTCCTTCTGGAACCTTTCATTCTTACTGTTACTTTTAATAGTAACATATCGGTCTTCCGTTCGGTAGCCCAATTGGCATTTGGGTTAAATAGGGTTACCTATGTGGGAATATGGCCAATTTACGCTATGTTGAATTCTTCCAAGGCCAAAATGAAACTAGAGTACGAGTACATTGCTGCTACCCCGTGGTGCAGAATTCACATCTCTTCTTCAATAAATGTCGATAAATGTTGGTCTCCCAACTAACAGAACGCTTTTGAATCCCATTATTCTTCCAAATCAAATAATGCAAACATTTGGTCACAACTCCCCCTCCTCCCTTAAATCTGGAATGGCTATACTCAGCAACATTTCTAGTCTATATTTTCTGTATATAGTAATCATCCGTTCACGCGAATATCTAAGAACTGGAATACTACTTTTTCTTTCGCATCCAGTACTGTAGGGAATGGTGTCCATAATATAAGACATACACTTTTTCGTGGAAACGTTGTTACCTCGTAGAACTCCAGCTGACTTGTTGATAACAACAGGAAATGTTGACACTGAAGTCTACAATTAAAAATCTTGACTACTTATAAAGCAGGCAGGGAAACTCTACGTGGGATGCCAACACCCGGGCAAGATATTTATCAAGAGTGCCGGTAAACAAAACACATTTAATCAACAAAGAAGAAAATATTTATTGAAGTTAGAAATTATGTAAAATTCAAACAGAAAACATCTTCTTTGGTAAAAACCTTTGGATATACTCAGTCTTACGAAAGAATACATGAACTTAACACATAACATCAGCTAAGTGAAATTTTTTTTTTAAAAATAACGATTTTTCTTTAAATCTATTTTTTTTTCTAAGTTAAATTTATCGTGAATATATTTTACAACATCCCTTTTGGGTACCACGCAGGCATATGTAACACGTGTCAAACATTTGATTAAAGGATCATAAATATAAATATATTTCTGATATTAAAAAATTAGTTTGTCACAAATTGCAACGGGTTCTTAAAATTAATAATATTTTTTAATTATTTTGTCATGAAAAATTAATACATGCTGTTAATACCATTAAATTCGCAACAAGATTTATCGGGACCTTCCGATCGTTCTATACTAACGGATACTACCTAAGTGCCGGTAGAGTGGACAAGTACCGTAGTTTCGTACCATCGGATTAAGAAAAAAAAATACCGCGATAAGCCGATATACCGGTAATAAAGCGCACCTGTACAGTTACATTTACATAGACTTGCAACAAACATTTTAAAATAGATCTTTTAGGTCGGTACTTGGTTTAAATTATATGTGAGAACTGTGGTGAATGGTGTCCATAATACAAAACATACGCTTTTCGGTGGAAACGTTGTAACCTCGTAGAACTCCAGCTGATTTGGCCCGAGTCAACTATGTGACATCACACAGGAATTTCCGTGGGAGTTGACAGTGTTGAAAAATGATATTGTCCGTGTCAAGGTTCTGTTGATTTGGATGGACAGTTGCACTTTGAATGTTAATTTGTAAACAAAATCTTCTGTATATGTTACTGGTTATCGAACGAATTATTGATTTAATTAGCGTCTGGGATTTTTTTTCACCCGCAATAATTGAAAGGTGTAGAATCTGAGTTAGAATAAAGTGAAATAATTTCTTCTTTCTCTTTAAACTCCTGCCACCAAAATAAAAGCTGTGATAAACAGAATCTCGAATGGGTCATGATTTAATATTGCATTTATGAAACTCGTTGAATACTTTTTCAGCTGCTGTTCTCCAAGACTAGCAAAAAGAATGGAAATTATTGAGCTCATTTCATAAATTCGGTGTCAAATCATTACCCATTTGAGATCCTCTATATATAACGTAGTCTGTACACTTCACATATATTGTGTACGATTTAATATTTTTTTTATATTAAACACGTTAACATATCACGTTATGTGATTCTGATGGGTCAAAATAAGCTCAAAATTCTTGCGCATTATTCTCATTACTGATTGGCTGCGATAGTGAACAAATTTTCCTTATACCGCCTTATAGAACTTTTTCTTTTTACTAATACTATGAATATTTTGGCGGCCATTTTTCGAATCGACTGCAAAAAAAGGCCATGTCTTACTGAATATGGCAAGTTTTCTCCCACAGGGACTCGTTATGCCATGTATAGCATATAATACTATGAAAAAATGGCGTAAAACCCCAAGAAAAGAACAATAACAAGTAAAACTAAGGGTATTGTTCAGTTGATAGAGGGTGTGGGAGTTGGGGCGAGTTGTATACCTGTAACATGGAGACAACGTTATATACAAGCGTGGTTTAAATATTAACTAAGAGAAGTAAATAAGCTCATCTCAGTTCACAGAAGAATGTGAATCCAAGCACAACATATATACATGGTAAATACGTAAAGCAATTCCGACTCAAAATGAAATTTGTTTATCTTTCTGTAGTCTACTATTCCAATTCAATTAATGCAAATATCCTGTCACAAATACATTATGGTAAAATATGGGAATTTCTGCATCCATTAATCCTCATTTCACAATAAAGTGGCACTTTAGGGTAAACATGATTGTCTACTGCACTCTAACCGGTACTGTATCGAACAATTTGACATTACACTCATTGGACATCCTGTGTTAAAAATGATTTTGTCTGTGTAAAATGTTCTGTTTATACGGAAGGACGCTTGCTCTTTGATTTATAAGTTGCAAACAAAGTATTTATTTAGTTTTGACGTTAATACTTATTCAGCTTCCTTTGGGATTATTTTTTACGCACAACAAATGAAAGGTGCAATGCCTTGATCAGAATGAACGAAATTATTTGTTCTTCTTTCTATCTAAATAATTTCCACTGAAATAAAAATTGTGATAAAAGAATCTCAAATGGGCAATGATTTAATATTAAATTTATGAAACGTGTTGACTAATTTCGGGTTTTTCCTCGCCAAGGCTCGCAAAAGCTAGACACTATTCGTTAACGATACAATGGCGTTACTTGATCCTCGTGTATCGCAGCGTTATACAGTCAAGGAGCGGCTGAACAAAAATGATTCCGACAGCCATTTGGAAGGCAATACTCTTATGGAATGATGAAAAATAAAGCTGTGTTTATAATTTTAATCGGGACAAGAACATTACTGAGCCCAAAAGGATAGTCAGTGTAAACTATTTGACACATTTTGAAATCATTCGGTTTTTACGATTTGCCTAAATACGACGTTTCAGGTTTGCCTGGCGTGATCTCAGTAATTGGGTTAAAATGAAACAAAGTCACTCAGCAATTTACACTTTTGACGATGTATTAGATAAGAAAAATATATGATTTTCAACCTGTGCAAAATTCACAAATTTAAAAAAGAAACAAACTAATTCAGTTACTGTTTCATGGATAGTAGTACCCGGCGACATAGTGACCCTTACTAAGGGTTTTATGTGCAGCTAAGTCTGTCAGCCTCAAGACAAAGCTCAGAACCTAGTGTTTTGCGTTTTGCTTGGGGTCATAACTACGTAAACACCCCCAAATTTTACTATTGATTAATCAGTCTTAGCCCTATACATCCATGCCGATCCAAGTTGAAGATGCGAACTAATCGATTCACAGAATGGCGTCAGATGTAAGAAGAGCTAAGATTTAGTGGTGTTATTCCAGCTAGTTCTCAGCATATCTTTCCATCCAATTAGCAGTCATATCAGTTACATGCAAGAATGAGAACCCGTTTCCAGTTACCTCCACTGACGAAGATTTCATCTAAATCATTTAGTGGGTTGATCAGCTCTTTGGTTAAGTGAGTAGAAATGTATGTAAAGATATTGAAATATTGTAGATTTAAATTTTGGTTGATGAGACAATATGCTTGGGATATATAGTTATAAGCTAGAGCTTCAGGGTCATCTCTATCTTTTACGCTCCTGGTCATAGATCAGAAGAGTCTATGGGATAGCTATTGCCCGTCTTTCGTCCATTTCTTAGCACAAGTTAGTTATCGCTACTTTTCTTTAACTACTTGGAGGATTGGCGTGAAACTTTATACACACATGGTCTAGGGGGTGATACATGGAAATGGTGCCACTCTGACATCCATTATGGCTGTCACAATCACCATCTTGAAAATGTTGTTATCGCTGCTTGTTCTGAATGGATGTTGATGTGAAAAAGTGCGGTTTTGATTAAAAGATGTTTTGTATGACGTCTAGTAATTACTAAATGAAAATGGTGCCGATCCGACTTAAACTAAGACTGTCACAATGGTCATCTTGAAAATCTTGTTATCGTTGTTTCTCCTATATGGCTGATTATATCGACTTTGTACTTTCACCAAAAGACTTCTTATGATAGCAGGTTGGTACCCAATAGAAAGTGTAATCTGATATTGAATGTGGCCACCATGGAATCCATCTTGAAAACTGTTATCATCACTTCACAAAAACGGAAAGTTTATCAACATGGCGCTTTTCACCAGAAGACCTCTTATAATGCCGTGTTGGTCCTAAACGAAAATTTCGCCAAGCTGACATCCAGTATATCTACCAACCACAGCTGCTAATTTAAAATTCTTGGTATTGCTGGAAAATATCAAAGATGGTTTCAACACTCAGAAGTTTTAAGGAAAAATGGTCTTATCTTAAATTCCTGGAAATTCTTTTAAGCCAGCAGAGCGTCAGTCCCTTCGAGGTACTCTTGTATTTTGCTGCTAGGGATTGGGGTAGGTGTCGGAGAAACCACACCACTGTAACGACATTGTCATTTCTCTCAGAGTGACTTTTTCTCAGCCCAATATTACCTCGACCCCCACCCCCTTCGTTTAAAGTCGTAAATGGAGCGAATAGTTTCAGTTATCGTATTTGCAAAAGTATATAACTTACCCAAAACTTTTGAAGGCATAGTACCAGATATATTGTCACCATTGGCGTAACTTCAAATTTTGACACACTCCCCATCCCGAAAAACGAGGAGGGTGGACCCATAAAGGCAAATGAGGGTCATTGCAGTTTTTCAGTTGTGGAGGCCTAATGACAGGTCTGGATCTGTGATATGTGCAGTTGAGTGCGGGCTGGTGAACCTTGCGTGGACCTTTAATGACATAAATGGGTATATGCTATTTGTCAGTTAAGTGAATGCTGTGTGGTCTCTTAATGGCAGATACGGGTCTATGTTGTTTGTCAGTTAAATGCATGCTGTCTGGGCTCTTGATGGCATATACGAGTCTATGCTGTTTGTCAGTTAAGTGCATGCTGTGAGGACTCTTAATGGCAGATACGGGTCTGTGCTGTTTGTCAGTTAAGTGTATGCTGTGAGGACACTTAATGGCAGATACGAGTCTATGCTGTTTGTCAGTTAAGTGCATGCTGTGAGGACTCTTAAGGGCAGATACGGGTCTATGCTATTTGTATGATGGGTGCGTGATCAATTAACCCTTAAAGGCAGATCTAGGTCAATGTTGTTTGCAGTTGAGTGCGAGTTTTGTGGATGTTTAATGGCATATCTGGGTCCGTGCTGTTTTGCAGTTGTGTGCGAGCTGTGTGGACCTTAACGACAGATCTGGGTCTATGCTGAATTACAGTTGTACATAAGTAAATTCACAACGCTCTTTTAGTCGATAAATTCAATCAATTTGTATTGCATATTTATGTCCTTCGTCATGATCTCCTACGTCACACCAACAAATTCTTTCCTCACAAATCTGCCCACAGAATATCTTGAATAGAAAAATTAGAAGGAGGCAGCCATCATTAATGGAAGGGGTGTTGGGGTGGGATTTTAGGCGATGTAATTACATATAATATTGCATACAAATTAGAGCCTCCTCTACGTTATTACACGAAATAATACATTACGATGACACTATAATCACACCCTAGATTTAATTTTATTCCACCAACACGAAAGTGGAGTCATCTTCATTTTGATTTTGTACTGCCCTTCCATCCGCGTCCATACATCCTTATGTCTGTCCTGAGAAACTTGTTCGCAAACTTGCCCAAAATCCATTAAATGCGCGCGTGTGTGTGTATATATATATATATATATATATATATATATATATATATATATATATATATATATATATATACCACATACATTAAAAAATAACATGCATTTAAGGTGTTGGAATATAGCAATTTGATATACCAATAATATTGGTATATCAAATTGTGACCCGCCCATGGCGCAATAATACGCGTATATAAACATTCTCGCGAGCGTCTGCAGTTGATTCTAGATCAATGATCAATTCCCACACAATAGTCACTAGTGACGTATGAAAATAACGATGAAAAGTATTAATAATCCCGTTTTCTAAATGAATTAATATGGTACACATTTTCATCACAATTCTTTCTGCTTTCTGTTCTCCCCTCCCCTCATGCACAACGGACAAACTGCGCAGAAATGTGGAGTCAGAGAGAAAAGAAATTTGGGCTGGATAAAAAACCTTGAAACAGAAATTACACCAAGTAAACTACAAGAATATGATTCGTCGTAACGATACGTGTGCACTTTCCTTGGGCTTTATCTACAGTGTTTATCAATGATACAAAGTTGCAAACCAATAAATTCCTCGGTTACTTGGTACACATCCTGTGATGTATTTAATGTTGTTTTGTAGTTTTTTTTTCTTAAACATACTATAATGTTCTAAATAATCGATTATTATTTAAATATGAAAATGTCCAAAGCCCTCTCTCTCTCTCTCTCTCTCTCTCTCTCTCTCTCTCTCTCTCTCTCTCTCTCTCATCGTAGCAAGATACGGGATTTTAATCTATGAAATGACGAACGTAGATGATTTGCGTTTGTATTATCTCACGATATCTCTGGACTTATGAATGATGGTAAAAGTTAAGTCAAACCGACCAAAGGATGAGAGAGAGAGAGAGAGAGAGAGAGAGAGAGAGAGGGGTGTGTGTGTTATGGTCGGTTGTACTGTTGCTAAAGCAGAATAATGACTTAGATCAACTGTAAATATATTAAAATATTTTAATTACCTCTTGTTGGTTAGTCAGTTGGCTTAGTTTCTATTCCACATTAATTTCTATGCGCCGGTATGTGAATGGCTTTCATGTGAATGACGTAGCTATCCCAGTGTAAATAGTGCTGTACTGTATTTTTATCATTAAAATCTTCTTTCATGTTTAAATAAGTGTGTATTATATTGATATAATCAATGTGGAGAAAAATAGAAACCAAGAAAAGAAAACAATAAACTTATCGGTATGCAGAGGTGATTGTAAATAGCCACTAAATGCATAGAACTACATTTTGTAGCGGACCCACTCGGGTATGTGAGGAGTTCATTCACTAGGTCAATACACAGCTGCTTGTAGTAAATCTGAACTCCGTTCAAAGGGTAAATATATGTATTTGTTTGTGATATAAATAAAATATATGTACAGTATGTACGCTGTATCAATGATATACCACTCGTATACCACTCGTATAAATTTTTAATTAAAAGGAAACGAAGCTTGCTGAGTTTCCTTTTAATGAAAAATTTATACATTTCGTGGTATATCATTGATACAGCGTACATACTATATATATATATATATATATATATATATATATATATATTGACCAACTGATTAGATCTTAAGGAAATTGATAAATTATTTCAGTTCTATATTTTGAACATTTTTTGACATCCTGACGTTTTATGAAAAACTTTTTTTAGTTACATTAAGCATAAAGGACACCAGGTAGATAAACAAAGTTTAATATACATGTTTTTATGTATATGGTCATGACTTGATTCGATTTTAATGCCATTAAGGCAGTACTTCAAATGTTTATAAGGATTTTAATTTTTGTTAAGACTTTAACTTCTTAATTTGCATTTGGGTCATACATTCTTGTAAAAGTTTATCTTCATTTTATCAAACATTTCTGTCTTCCGGGTCTTTATTGACCGGTAGGAAATTAGTACGCATACGAACACAGAGGCCATGGTCAATACATAAACCAGTATATAGAACCCGCGACCTCCCGGACGCTGTAGCCACTAGGCCACCGGAGCGGTCCCGGCATTGGGAAAAACGCTGGTTGTTATCTCCGTCGTATGGTCGACCCGAGTGCTGGCTATCACCGGTACAGGCCGCTCCAAATTTCCCATTGAAATCTCGGCATAGTAAGTTGCCGACGGTGACTAGACGGACGGATCTGTTATTAAGTTCCTCGTACATCATAATTGGCTGAACCATTTCTTTCTCCTCACCTTAATTACAGTGTATTTTATTTATTTTGAAGTTGTTTCAGTATTGATATTTATATAATGGTCAACCGCTACAGTTGTTGATTTATGAAAAGATAAATTCACAGATGCTCTCAGGGCAGCGATGTTTGTACGAATTCGCGCAATTGGAAAGTCGGACATGTAACAATGTACTCGTCGCGGCAGTGTGCAAATACTATTTCTGTTACGATAAATTGAACAAGTAACAATCTAAAACTAAATTCAAAAGTAAGGATGCGTTTTTATTACCATACCACCTCCATTCCATAGTTTGCAGATGTACAGTAATATAAAATTATACTTGTAAATCCCGCTAATTATTATAACTGAAATATGTGTGTCCTAGTGGGTTCTGCAATTGATTCCCTTTCCTTTCGTATGCGCATGCGCGAGTTTTTGTCCTTTCCGGAAAGTGAAATCAGCCATGGCGGGACATTAAATTACTGATCGTGTTCAGTGTCAAGTTAGTGGTGGCGGGAATATGGAAAGTGGACTTCAAGTCCGTGGTGGCGGAAATGTGGAAAGTGGACTTCAGGTCCGTTGTGTCGGGAATGTGGAAAGAGGACTTCAAGTCCATGGTGGCGGGAATGTGGAAAATGAAGAGGAGAATGAAAAACGTAGTGCGAGTTTCTCTCGAAACTGCGGACGATATTTCAACAGCAGTGTCAGATGCCGAGTTAGATTTATCGCCAAAATAGAAGCCAAAATGTGCACCAAAGTTCTAGAATTATTGGCTGACAGAGTACAGATGGTGACATCACAATTCCAAGGAGGTATGTTCTGCGATATTTGCAAAAGTTGTGCTTCAGTGTAATAAGGCTCTTTGTACATATATCGCTTGTCTTTAATGTAATAAGGCTCTTTGTACATCATTTGTATTTCACAGTTATGAGGCTCTTTGTACATTTATCATTTGTCTTTAATGTAATAAGGCTCTTGGTACATTTATTACTTGTCTTTAATGTAATATGGCTCTTTGTATATTTATCACTTGTAGTTAATTGTAATAAGGCGCTTTGTACATTTATCGCTTGTAGTCATTGTAATAAGGGTCTTTGTACATTTACCACTTGTAAATCAATATAATAAAGGGTCTTTATATATTTATCACTTATAGTTCAATGTAATAAAGGCTCTGTACATTTATCACTTGTAGTTCAATGTAATAAGGCTATTTATACATTTATCACTTGTAGTTCTATGTAATAAAGACTCTTTACATTTATCACTTGTAGTTCAACGTAATAAAGACTCTTTACATTTATCACTTGTAGTTCAACGTAATAAAGACTCTTTACATTTATCACTTGTAGTTCAGTGTAATAAGGCTATTTATACATTTATCAGCTGTCTCTGTAATCAGGCTCTTTGTAGATCTATCACTTGAAGTTCAGTGTAATAAGGCTTGTTGGATATTGTAAGGGCACAAAATTTTGTAGAGATAATTCACAGTGCATTCTGTCGAGGTAAGCGTGACGTATGGGTTAGACTCGCCATAAATTGTTGACTGCAAGGGTCGGAATTGGTTCTGTTTAGGGCATAAACTGAGTTTTAATTAGGGCTCGCTTGGTTAACGTTTATGAGCCAGATAAAAGTGCGTGTTAACGCAAGGTCAATAGCTGTAAAATGGCGAGTTGAAAACGAGCTAGAGAAAATTTTAGGAAGCTGTGGTCCATTTGAAACAGTTGTCATAAAATGATATTTTCCAGAATAGTTAAAATTAATAAAAGCGGTCTTGTGAGAGATTCATTGGGAGTGTAAGAATTTTTGGTGCTTAAAGAAGTAATCCTCCTTGGCTAAGCTAAACGAGGGTGTGTGTGGGTGTGTGTGTGAGTGTGTGTGTGTGTGTGTGTGTGTGTGTGTGTGTGTGTTCCCAGATGGAATTCATGGTTTTTATATAAATTTCTTTCACAGTATTGATCAGTCATAGTTTTTCCGCCGAAGAGGATAGTTTGAGGGACTCTGAGGAAAATTAATAAGTAATTTCTCTCGTTAAACAAATTGTCCAAGGTACAAGAAGGTCTAGAACATTCAGAGGCTCGTATCCAGAGAGGAGATAGAGGGAATTTTCTGAGGATAAGCTGGCGGGGGCTCGGGAACGCAAGATTAATCTCAATTACATACAATGTGTTTATTGATGTAAGTTTGTAATTATTGTTGCTATTCAATGACATAGATTTCCAGACAGGAAAAATCAGTCCTCAGCATAAAAGATACAATCATTTAAGACACATAACTGAAATATTCATATAATTTATGTCAGAAGAAATGCACGAAACCTTACACTACATGATTTCTATTACACACAAAACAGCCAAATCCGGGGCCCCGAGTGACCAAGTGGTCTAAAGCGCTCACCGTTACGGATCACTGCCATCTCACCTCTATCTGCGTGGGTTCGAGTCTCGGGCTTGGCCAATGTGGGCATGTGAGAAAGCTTGTCAGTAGCTTCTCGTGGGTCGGTGGTTCTTCCCGGGGTTTTTCCGGGTTCTTCCTCCACCATTTATACTGGCCGTCATGTATAGCCTATCTTGTGCTAAAATATGGCGTTAAACCCTACAACAACAACATTTTAACTGTTATATCTCTGTTACATAATATCTGTACTATATATATATATATATATATATATATATATATATATATATATATATATATATATATATATATATTACTTATCCTGCAGACATTTATGGCACGTGAATTTTTAAAAACAATATCCTAAATTCAGAATACGTTCGCAAATGCTTTCGATATTAAGGGAACCGAGATTGTTCATCGGTCATTCATATCGAGACAGGAAACATTCAACAAGAAATTAATATATTCCGCCAGCAAATTAACAGTTGATCTAATGTCGTCTTCTGTGAAAACATCGATTAAATACGATGATATTTGAATGTAAATGAAATCTTAGTGCTTCACTTAAGTTATTTCATGTTTTATTAATGCTGGTTTCAGAGCAAATTTATTTGATATCTAGTGCATCATTGCTCTAATGAGTCGGCAGAGTAATACAAAATTAGTTATCCTGGGGATACTAATGCAAAGTTTTTATCAGTTTGACTTAATTATTCTGATTGATAAATTGAAAGGATATATTTTTAATGAACTATATGCAATCTGTGCAACTGAAGAAGATATTCCTTGTTGTCATAGAACGGTAGTAAAATAGTTTCATATTCACTTACCTTTTCTGCCTTTGCTCTTATATATATCCCATTGTATTAACTTATAACTAATTCAACGGAAAATGCAATAAATGGTCGTGTTTGTGTTGGTGTGTGGATATTTGCATTTAGAAGAGAAGAATTTAGTATAAGGGATGTATATTTAATACTTCTATAATGACACTAGTGACTTAAGATCTGTCGTAATTGCTTTCTTACATAACATGTATGACTGCCATTTTGTACTGGAACTGGAAACAATATTCGTGTAAAATATTACGATCAAATGCGGTCGTAGGTTCTTTTTTAATTGTTTGCAGTCATTTGACAAAACCGCTCAATAAAGTGGCATGAAAACCGACCGGTATTTCACCTATGCTGATCTTTGGTTAATTATTTGTGATTAAGATTGTTTTCTAACCTCCCTTGATAATATTCATTGCAGTTATCAATTATTTACGGCTCAGAAATAGCAGAATATTCATGTTAATCTCTCTCTCTCTCTCTCTCACACGCACGCACGCACGCACGCACACACACACACACACACACACACACACACACACACACACACACACACACACACACACACACACAGAGGTTTGACTAGCCAATAGTCTCTATCTCTCTTTTCTTATAAAAGAAGTTTGTGTTTTTAAGGACTTGTGACATCATGCATTAAGTACAGATGGAAAAGAACTGAATAATACATACGTCAAGAAAAATATCACACCCCTATAACGTAAATTCACTGTTTCTATTTCTGTGTGTTCATGTATGTTTTGTCACGGTGCCCCAGACCTGAACTAATTATGAAGCTGATTGGGGAATGATTAGAGATAAGGCTTGGTAGAGGAGACTGGGCAGTCAAGTTAGAGGAGATCAAGGGTCAGATCAGTTAAATTTAGAATATAAAAGTGTATTTGGACATACATACATACATACATACATACATACATACATACATACATAAGACTATTTCTTTCCTTCGTGTTTTCGTCATGCAGAACTTTTATTACTTTACAAGCTGTCATTTGGAGGGGGGGGTTGTACGTAGATGACATTGTTTCATCTATTGCTTTAATCTCGTTTTTATTACAGAGGGGAACCGCGGTAGCTTATTTGGTACAGTATCAGACTCGTAATCTAATGATCCCGGGTTCGATATCCGCCCAGGCGCAGTTGCGTGATGTGCCCATTACAAAGCCACTTAGCTCCCGTTTCCGAGGGATGATATTGCCAATATTAAGTTGAAAATACTGTTAAAATCAACCAAAGATTGTATTACAAAGACACAACATACGGGCCAAAGAGAAAAGAGCCTGTCAGTTTATATTTCATGTTGATATTTAAAATGGTCTATTCTATGGAGAAACGAGGTATTGCATTGCGCGAATCTTGTGTGCCTGATTAAAGGAATTCTTTCTTTTATCCATGTCGTTTGTTGGCGTAAACAATGTTTAATTGGATTGAGGGAGTGTATGGACGCAGACTAGTAATGCTGGTAAACATGGGCTAATATCAACCAGCGTAAACACCGTGCGTAACCGTATATATTGCACATTCAGTGACTGCGTGTGGAATACTGTTGCTTGCATAAACATTAGCATCACGTGATTTACATGCATATTAGCAGTTTGACGGAGTTTTAGGCCAAATCTCCATAACATTTCCGACCAACACAATATATCGTTTATCAATTCAAATCGTCAGAACTGAAACATTTTTCATCAACTTTTTTATGAACTTTTCAGTAGACACCTAAAAATTGTCACTAATTCTTACCGCGTAAATGGCAACATAGATTACTATGATCTTATTTGATGTGATATGCTAATGAGTAGGGCGTGGTTATGTAAGCTCAGGCGATTGGTCAATTATGTTCGGAATACACTGCAAACACGTGGCTCAATAACTGCCTGTGGTACGTTTTACCGTCTCTCTCCTTGAAGTTTTATTATTTGTAGAAAAGTTGTAGCCAACAAAACAATACAGTCGATCTTGTCTCCCAGAATTCCATTACTTACAAAAGGTACGTTGTGGATTTTAAAATTTACTTCGATACAGTGTTGCCTTTCAAGAACTATGTTATACAGTTTTTGAAATACTTAATTGGTTATGCTACGTATACGGTCAAATAGCGAATTCAGAGTTAATTTCTCACTCTTCACATTTTTCCAAGTCGTAGGTTAACTCAATTTTAAGCACATATTATACATAAAATAGGTGATATTCATTTTTAAGGATTGATGAATAAGGAGTGACAAAGAACGTTTATTGTGACTGCATGCGTCCAAAAGATCAGCAGTGTAGATTTTTCCCCCATAATAGAAGGTAAATCAAGACGGGGCCAACGTTCACTTTATTATCAAACAATGGTCCGTTTTGGAAATTTTTACCATTGCGTGAGTATCATCAAAGTGTGTGTGTGTGTGTGTGTGTGTGTGTGTGTGTGTGTGTGTGTGTGTGTAAAGATATTTGTTTTTCATGGACAGCATTTTATTTCTTTTTTTCTAAAGACTCGACACTGTTTAATTTCATAAACACCAGCAGTATAAGGTACAGCTAAGAAATGAAAAGTGTGTGTGTGTGTGAGTGTGTGTGTTGGATTTTTAACGTAGCTTTAACAATTTTTTTCAGTCATATTGCTACGATGTCTGCATTGTGGCAGTTTATAGTAATATCTATCACTGGGGCATCATGCTGCAGACATGTAGCATCATGTCCCACCCAGTCACATTATTCTGACACCAGGCCGACCAGTCCTAACACTAACCTCTTAATGCTGGGCGTTGTTGTTGCAGGGTTTAATGCCATTTTTCAGCACAGGATAGGCAATAAATGGCGGCCAGTATTAATTGTTGAGGAAGAACCTGGGAAAACCCCGGAAAGGACCACCGACCCACGAGAAGCTACTGGCATACATTTTCACGTACCCACATTGGCCGAATCCGAGACTCGAACCCACGTAGACAGAGGTGAGATGGCAGTGATCCGTAACGGCGAGCGCTTTAGACCACTTGGCAGCTCGGGGCCCCTTGGCAGCTGTTAGTACCATTTTCAGAAGCCTTTGGGATGACTCGGCAGGGAAGAAATTAAAAGATTTTTGAACAGCAGGCTGCAAATCATATCATAGAAACTTAATACAAGTATGGTATATGAAGAAACAGTAAAAGATGGTGTGGAGGTCAAAGTTAATAATCCCCATCCAAATAAGTAAATATTAGCAAAATTTTTAAGCAGAAGGAACTAAACGGACCCCCCCTCCCCCTTCACGAAATTTAGTTTACTGGACCAGTTTTGAAATATGTCGCCAAAAATAATAATAGTAAATAATATAAAACTATTATATTTGCTGACGGAAAGAAGTTAAATTATGGCATTGGCAAATTTGGTAGGTATTGAGAATGTAGCAAGACCGAAAGAAAGGAGAATGTTTGCAGCCAGCTTGAATTGTACCATTTTAAGAAAAGACAAAACTCATTAATATAACAAACAACGACAACAACAGCAGCAATAACAACAATAACAATAACAACAATAATAATAATAATAATAGGGCATGAATAGTACTATGATAATGTCCTTGCATTGCACCTCATTGGTCTTGAGTTCAATTCCTGTTTTTGGGATTGGAAGTTTGCGTACTTCTGCATCGAATGATTCGATGCTTTGCTGGCTTCATTCAACTTAAGAGCTTTGAAAGCCAAACAGAAATTCGATCTGTCGGGGAGGACATTAAATACCTTGTTACATCTTGTATAATTGTCGTAAATAATAATAATAATAATAATAATAATAATAATAATTCACATACTGGTGTAATGTTATTTAAGAAAAAAGTTAAAAATCACTAAGATGACTCGGAAAAACTATATTAAAGCAGTGACACATTCACTTTTTGGTCAAATTATAAGCGGTATCGGAGGATGACTCCATTGTAAGTTGATATTTTGATATTCCCATTAACAAGGCGATGTCGTGAATTGATGCCCCGAAATCTGCTTAAATCATATGGTTTGTATTAATTCAACAAATAATCTTATGATAAATGTTAGTATACATACAGAATATTGTCTATATCAGTAGAAGTATACTTGATACAGTTTATATTTTATTTGGAAATGTCTGAAGTACAGTAAGCCCAGAAATCACTTTTTTCACCGTAACCCAGACTTAACAAGTGGAACGTATATTAAACTGAGAGAGTTTGACAATATCGTTAATAAAAGGCAGTACAATTTCAGTAATAACTGTGAACAAACGTTTTACATGTCTGCTCGACCTGAAGAAGTTGTGTCAGTCTGCTGTTTATGTCATTAAAATGGAGAAGTTATATGAAATACCGGATATCAATGAAATTCTCGCATTATCCATGCATACCGCGTCGAAGTAATTTTACAAACCACAAGGTATTTACGCAAAGTAAATGACCTCGGAGAAATAAGTGATCGTAGTTTTCTGTGACCTACGTCTTTTCTACAAAGTGTAATGCAGAATATGGGCAAAACTCACAAAAGACGGGTCCTTAGCCATGTGTTTAGAACGTATTCGGCGCGTTATTTGAGTGTATTCTGTCAGTATTCATTGTATCCGCAATGTAATTGATTATCCCCGGTGGTGAAGGCAGAATTATAAAATATGTTGCGCTAAAGCGCCTTCAGCGTAGAACTCCAACCGGATAGGAAAATATATCGTCACAGTGGATGGGCAAGTTATCGATTTTGAAACAAGCAACTATCCTATTGGATTATATTACAAAGTAGGTATTTTTTGGCATGCCTAAACCATTTCCCGCTTGCCACTAAAAGCTGCCAGTCGGCATATATGTCGTTCATCTAGTGTATTCATTGTGTTCAATAACTAACGAGAACCCAAAAGACTTTTATGTATGTAAATCAGAGTACCATGTGTGGATCACGTGAAAAAATATAAAATTTGAATTCGTATTGGATGTACTAAGGTACCCGAAACATCGAGATTATGGCAAGGAGAAAATAGATATAAAGGTAGGTAATATTATGAGAAATTTTTTATTTGGTAATAGTTAATATTAAATTATACTGCAAAACCACACACACACACACACACACACACACACGCACATATTGTAGAATTTCGTAGAGTTAAAGTAAGCATAATTTCGTAAAGTTTAATCTTGTTTTGAAAGCTTGAAGAAGCCCCCCCCCCCGAAAATGCAATCACAATTAAGAAGAATTTCATTTTTATCATACATTTTATTCATACCTATTCCACTTAACACATAAGATCAAGAGAATTGTACAAGCTGTTGCTGTATTTTACCTACAAATTTAATGTACTTGTTTCTGAGTGACTCTACTTGTTACTGAGCGACTGCATTTGTTACTGAGTGACAGAAATTTTTATTGAGTCACTGCACTTGTTATTGAGTGACTGTATTTGTTACATGAGTGACTGCACTTGTTACTGAGTGACTGTACTTTTATACGTTATTGAGTGACAGTATTTGTTACATGAGTGACTGCACTTGTTACTGAGTGACTGTACTTTTATACGGAGTGACTGCACTTGTTATTGAGTGACTGCACTTGTTACTGAGTGACTGTACTTGTTATTGAGTGACTGCACTTGTTATTGAGTGACTACTTTTATACGGAGTGACTGCACTTGTTATTGAATGACTGTACTTGTTATTGAGTGACTGCACTTGTTATTGAGTGACTGTACTTGATACTGAGTGACTGTACTTGATACTGAGTGACTGTACTTGATACTGAGTGACTGTGTGACTGTACTTGATACTGAGTGACTGTACTTGATACTGAGTGACTGTCAATGCTACTGCGTGTATTCTTCTTACTGACTGACTGTACTTGTTACTGCGTGACTGTACCTGATACTGATATATATCTTAATATTTCGCGTATACAACAGCGTCATTACAGCAACATATTTTTGACCGCATCTGTAAATACATGACTTCTATGTAACACAAGCTGACACTACATTATTGTACAGAATAAATACTCGCTGAAGTTATACTCTTCCGTGACAGGGGTAAATGACAAGAAAATGTTAGAGTATATGTAAGAAATAACCATATTGGTTTAATATTGATACCAATGAAGGAACATTTCTTATCATAATACATATTATACATGTGCATAAGGACATTCATAACGTGCATACTATAAACACTGTGTGTTGTGCTCAGGCCAGGTCCTAGGATGTGCGGGGCCCAAGGCAGCATGCGGGGCCCAAAGCAGCAAGCGATGAGCGCGGGGCCCCAAGCAAAAAATTGCATTGCGGAGAAGCGCGGGGCCTAAGGCGGTTGCCTCGTTCGCCTTTGCCCTAGGGCCGGGCCTGATTGTGCTAATACACAGATATATACAGTTAAAGCATAACGTCGGGATCAAGTATCTGCCTAACGTTCGTCAATATAAATACTTAAGATTTTTAACATAGGAACTAATCTGTTGTTCTGTTAATTATAAAATAATTAAATATGTATATACATTATGTTTAATGTTTATTGACTATAAACTATAAGCAGTTTTTTAAGTGATGAGCTGTCAGTTGGTGGTCAATTGCGGAGACCGCCTCAACCGGTACACATTTACAACGATTTTGAAAGAAAAAAAATTCAAGTCATTATACTCAATTAATCTCCTTGATCATGTTGAATCTGTTTAAGAAAATATCTTAATTAATGCCTTTCGAACATTAAGTATATAATGCGGTCAGTTATGCAAAAATAACGTCATAAGGCAGATGATTACGTGAAAGATAAAGACGAATTATTAGCCTCAAAAGAATAAGGAATCGCTTCTAAAGACCCAGATGTCAGTAATTGTCCTATTGAATTATTTTGGTGCATGCTACTTGTCGAAGACTTGCTCGCAAAACTTCTCTCTTCAGTACATTCATATTTTGTATACGAAAACTATATTATATAATTGTAAACCGATGGTATTTGTTCTGTCATGTATATCTTGTACCATAATGTAACTAATTCATGTGCACGTGCCGTCATGTGGCAAAAAGGTATTTGTTATCCTGCTGAGATACATTTCAAGCGATTAATGAGGTAAGATGCATCACGTGGTTTCATTGGTAACTAGGTCAGTGAGGTATACCGTTTCCATGACATTGGTGCCCCACATTTCAAACACATTATTGATAATATGTTTTGAAAGGTTTTAGATTTTTAATCATATATTATGGGATTTCGCAAGCACCCGGTGTTGTCAGGACGATACCGATCAAACACCAAATTAGACCGTGTTAATAAAAAAATTAGGAGAAATAGAATATCACAACATACGCCATTAAGATTGTAAATAAATGCCGGCCAGTAGACCGTTGAATATAAAATCTTGAGTAAAATCCAGTGAAGCTTACATTTATCATAAAATTGCAGCATATACGCGAGGATGTCATGGGTTATATTAAATTTACTAAATGGTAAAATTGTGTGGGGTTTTGTTATCGATTAAAGTCACTCAGAAATTTCAATGCAGCTCTTTTAGCTACAGAACTAGTTTAATGCAGAAGTGATGGCAAAGAGTTATCAGAATAATAAAATGTCGGTATCGTACCTCGTACAAGTTCTGTCATTTGCAGTTGTAGATAATCTCACAAAGTATAATGTATATGTCATTTATAATGTATAACGTCAGTTCTAACTCCTTGAGGTATAGGTTCCTACTTTGGTTCAGTTGAATTCAGACAGAGATCTAGTTATCATAGGATATGTCGGAGAACTCGATTTTAATCCGATTGTGCGTTAGTCGTGACATCACACCATGTATTTTAGCCATGAGACATCAAATTAGTACAGCCGAGAATACATATTGAAATTAAATATAATTACTTGGAATACATAGATTATTTTATGGTAAAATATTTTTATGAGGCAAAATAATTTAATAAACTGCCAAAAATTCCAAACAATCTTTTTTGTTGCTTTGTTCCTAAAAATTCAGCAATACATGACAAAGTCCTGAACAGTTAAAAGCCGTTTTTTTAAAAAAAGTTCCAATAAATGCACAGGAGAGCGCGTGCACAAATGTCTCCACTACCACAGTGATCATGTGTTCAAGCCATAATCTTCTCTGATGTTAACGGGTGGATAATCTCAACTTCACAACTAAATCTTTACAACTACATCTTAAAGGAGTAAATTAAAAGTGAATGTGAATTTTTGTACACTTGGTCAATTTTTATTTTTTATCCTTTGGAATCTAAGAAAATATAGACTGTTCGTGCTAGTGGCAGCTAGCAAAATATATTTGCATATTGTTTTACTGCAATAATATAATTTAATACTCATGGCAGTTAGAAAGTGTTTTCTTTGTTCATTCCAAGTCATATGGCCAGAATACACATGGTGTATTGACCAAGGTGGGGACATGCATCTTCAGAGTGATGGCTAGCTTTGCACCGAGTCGCCATCACTCCTAGCCCAATTTCACCAATACAATCATTAATCTGAAACGTTAAGCATACCCTTAAAACTATTGATTGGCCAATTTTTAAGGCAGACCTAACTTTCAGCCAATCTGATTTCTGTTTTCTAACTTAAAGTGACAATCACGGTTAGAAGTAAAACCTTATAAAAAATATAGAGGACATGTTAACACAAACGACGATGAAAATTTGATCAAAATCTATAGCATAGTTTTAGAATTATGATCATTTAGGGGACGCTCACCAGTTATTATGTACTTTTGAGAGAGTGACGTATGTAAGGTGAAGTTGTTTGCATTTAAAACATGCACAGTGGAGAGAATGTTGGCATACCTTTATGCCACTTTGATGTAATGTGACTGGATACTGTACTTTTGGAAATTGTAAATGATCTTAGCACACTGCTAACTAAAATGACTGCTCCCTTGTGCTCCAAAAATCAGCCTAAATTTGTCTAAAGTAGACTATCCTTAGCAGCTATTAAACAGGGAAAATGAATTTTGCCAGAATAGACAATACCAGCTTCTGAAAGTGCAATGAATGAATTACCAAATATGTAAAATGTAAAAAAAGTTATCGGCTCTTTTTTTTACAGTTTACCTCTGAAGTTCAGGAAGTGAAAATGACCAAGTGGAGCTAGCACTTTTTTGAAAGATGCACATCTGGAGTAAGGCCAAGCTGTATACTCTATAACCCATATTACACCAATCAATCATATACCAAAATAAAGGATATTAAAGGTTCTTTGAACAATGTCTAAGATATACAAGGTCTTTTTTAAATTGCCAATATAACTAGTGAGGAAACCCGGGGGAATTTTTTTTCTTTAAAATTCTAAGATTTTCGGGGGGAGATAATTCATCACGAGCTTATTACTTTTTTTCTGCTTTTGATGACGTCACAGACGAGGGATAATTTAAATTTTCTTAGTAGCGCTTAAGTCCTCGTTATATCTCTGATTGTTAGTAAAATACATTTAAGTTAACATTCATATAAATATATGGTAATTGATTAGTAATAAAGTATTATTTATATTACTACAGAGAAGATTAAACGTTCTTACAAAAATATTTTTAAAAAAAACTATTGAGGTTTCTTGAGAAATGAATTACGGTAGGTAAATCTCCAGTTTCAATAAATGTTTGCTACCATTTGATTTTAACCGTGTCTAGTGACGAATGAATAAAGTCCGTCCTATATATTGCTGAGAATGGAAGAATTTAAGATTTTATTTAAATTGTTTTTAAATATCAATTTTGAGTGCTGCAGAAATATGACAAATAACAATCCGGACGTGGAGCACTGTCTATTATTACATCGTTTTTGTTAAAGTTGACATAAAATTTACCTTTAATTTGTATTAAAAGATAAATAAAAAATATATTAATAACTTGTATCTATTTTATTACATCATTGAAACTCGTGAATACTAATGACATTGGCCAAAGGTATGTCCCCTGGTATGATTTAAATTGAATTACTGAGTTATTTTGCGATTTTGACGGAAATTTTACTGCTATTTATGTTAACCTGCCCTCTTTATTTTTTTTATATTTATTTCTAAACTTCAGTGTTACTTTAAATTTACGTTTAAACTTGAGTTATGTTTTTGAAATCCAGTCCTGAAGTGCTTGTAGACGACTAAAGACATCAGATCTCTCCAGTTGCATGAGAGGTTAAAAATAATGAAACAAGAAAACGTGCCAAATGATTTCATATAATTTGGATTTTCATGCAGGATTTTCTCTTGATGGAAGCATATTTTGTCCTCCTGAATTGTCTTTGTAGTACGTGCCAGTGTATAATACTTTAGTAGTTTATATTTGTCTCACTCGGTTCTCGGCTATTCTTTTTAATCCAGTACGTTTTCCACATCAGCCTCATATCAGTCTCAACAAATGATGGTAGAAATTTTTATTATTTTTTATTTTTTTAATTTTTTGGCAACCAATTTTATCGTCACATGTGTTGTGCTCGGTGCTTACTTTGAGCTTCAGTCACGTGATTTGAATGAAAAGCCATACAACATGCTGGTTAATTCCAGCTTCATGTTTCGCTTTAGTATATTATCGTACAAAATCATGATCTACTTAAACTTCATTGAGATATTACAAAATTCACCAATGAGCTTTGTTGTACGATCTTGCGTTGAGTTTGGTGTCGACACATTTTCGGCTGTTACAATGAGTTAACAGGTTTTTTATGCTTGCGATATATCATCGAATTCCATCTTACTATAGCATGTACGATATATTTCGATACAACCAGTTGGTCTTTTCTGTCAAGAAATGAAAAAAAAAAATAAGTATAGGTTGAAAACAGATGTTGTACTGGCAATATGATTGTACAGCTGTATATAATTAGTAACTTGTTTATGTGCTATCTAAATGATTGGTCACATTTCGTCGTAGCGCAATAATTTGCCGATAACCGCACAACCGGGAAGAAGAAAAATAACTCAAATGCAAACAAGTTCACCTTACATATACGTCACACTCTCAAAAGTAAATAATAACTGGTGAGGAAGAAAAATAACCCTAAATATAGTCAAATTAATTGCTAGTGCAGCCGTTACCGTCCCGCTCCAATTTGAAGGTTTACAAATCACCCATCTCTCATCAGGAAAATAATAGCAACATTAAAAAACGTAAAAATAACTTGCTGTTTGAAAAAAGTGGCTTGACAGAATTTGAATAAATACAAGAGGAAAGCGTTAAAGCATTAAAGCCTTTGAATTTATTACAAATGATGCTGACAGACCATTAAATATGGTCGCCTTTACTTAAATAGAAAAACATTTACAAAACTTTATCTAAAATAAAACAAAAAGGTCTTAGACCTTTCAATCCGAATCTGATCATCTTGACAGAACGGTCCTGGTACATAGATTTTTAGTATTCTACGAAGCATGATGATGTGTCATGAAATGTGGACGAAAACAGAAAAACCATGAAACAACTGTTTTCATTACATACGCCACCCAAAACATTGCAAGACATTTCTACTAAATGTCTATTGCATCAAATTTTGCACTCACGAAACGCCGTTTTACCAAAGTTTTGAAACGCTACCAATCATTTTCTTTTATTAAAAAATTCTATATTCACGCTATTTGTCCTGATTGACTTTCTGAAGAAAAGGCGTATGTGGGGGTGGGGTATTAAATGCAAGTTCTCTTTAACTCCAAGAGCCTTAAAAGCAATCATCAACTGTGTGCATGCCTTTAACTGTACTGTCAGGTGTTGGAAAATGAGATCTGAATATGGTCCGTATAAAGATATTCGCGGGTTTAAAATCAGGTTTATCACATAGTTGTTTGACATTACAGACAATGTTTGCTCTAAAATATTTTTATATGTCAGCATGTTCACATACAATTATATGTGAATATGATCGGTTAAAATAAGCCCATGAAATTCTTGCGCAGTATTCTCATTCAGTGATAGGTTCTGATCATGGGAATTTTCCTTGCTCCCCCTTCTGGAACCTTTCATTCTTACCGTTACTATTAATAGTAAGATGTCGGTCTTTCCATTTGGTAGCCCAGTTGGGATTGGGGAGAAATATGGTTATCTATGTGGGAATATGGCCAAATTACCCTATGTAGAATTCTCCGAAGGCCAAAATGAAAGTTGAGCACGAGTACATTGCTGCTACCCCGTGGTGCAGAAATCGTATCTCTTCTTCAGTAAATGTCGACAAATACTGGTCTCTCAAATGACAGAATGCTATCGAATCCCATTATTCTTCCAAATCAAATAATGCAAATATCTGGTCACAAGTCATCCCACTCCCCCTTAAATCTGGAATGGCTATACTCAGTAACATGTCTAGTCTATATTTATGTTACACTCTTTGTATATAGTAACCATCTCTTCACACGAATATCTAAGAACTGGAATACTACTTTTTCTGCCGCATCAAGTACTGTAGGGAATGGTGTCCAAAATACAAGAGTTATACTTTTCCGTGGAAACGTTGTAGCCCCGTAGAATTCCAGATGACGTTTCTCGAGTGACCTATGTGACATCACACAGGAATTTCTGTGGGAGTGACATTTCTGAAATATTATATTGTCCGTGTCAGTGTTCTGTTGATTTGGATGGACAGTTGCACTTTGAATTATAACTTGTAAACAAAAATCTACTGTAAATGTTACTGGTTATCGAATGAATTAGTGACTTAATTCTCGTCTGGGATTATTGTTTTTCACCCACAGTAATTGAAAGGTGTAGAGTCTGCGCTAGAATAAAGTGAAATCATTTTTTCTTTCTCTTTTCTCTTTAAACTCCTTCCACCGAAATTAAAGCTGTGATAAAAAGAATGGGTCATGATTTAATATTGCATTTATGAAACTCGTTGAATACTTTTTCAGCGGGGCCCCGAGTGGCCGAGTGGTCTAAAGCGCTCTCCGTTACGGATCACTGCCATCTGACCTCTGTCTGCGTGGGTTCGAGTCTTGGACTGGGCGAATGTGGATATGTGAGAAAGCTTGCCAGTAACTTCTCGTGGGTCGGTGGTTCTTTCCGGGGATTTCCCGATTTCTTCCTCCACCATTAATACTGGCCGCCATGTATAGCCTATCGTGTGCTGAAAAATGGCGTTAAGCCCCACAACAACAACAACAACAACAACAACTTTTTCAGCTGTTGCTCGCGAAGGCTTGCAAAAAAACCCACTGGAAATTATTGAGCTCATTTCATAAATTCGATATTAAATCATTACTCAATTTAGATCCTCTGTTTATAACATAGTCTGTACACTTTAGATATATAGTTTTAAAAATATTAAACACGTTAACTTATCATGTTATGTGATTCTGATTGGTCCAAATAAGCTCATACAATTCTTGCACATTATTCTCTCTACTGACTGGCTGCGATCGTGGGAAAATTTTCCTTACCCCGTCTTTTGGAAATTTTTCTTTTTGCTAATAATATGAATATTTTGGCGGCCATTTTTCGAAACGACTGCAAAAAAGGTCATTTCTAACTGAATATGGCGAGTTTTCTCCCACAGGGGCTCGTTACGCCATACATAGCATATAATACTATGAAAACTGGCGTAAAACCCTTAAGAAAAGGGTATGGTTCAGTTGATAGCGAGTGTGAGGTAGGTGTAAGTTGTAGACCTGTAAAATGGAGACAACCTATAAACAGGTCTCCCAGCTGACAAAACTTTATCCAACCACAACATATTTACGCGGTAAATATGTAAAGCAATTCCGACTCGAAACAAAATTTGTTTATCTTTTCTGTCGTCTACTGTTCCAATTCAATTAATGCAAATATCCAGTCACAAATATATTACCGTAAAATATGGGAATTTCTGCATCCACTAAGGTGGCGCTCTACAGTTTCGTATTTTGCATAGGGTTAGAATTTTAAAGATAAAGAATTCCCCCGGGTTTCCTCACTAGTTATACTGGCTATTTAAAAAAAGACCTTGCGTATCTTAGGTATTGTTCAAAGAACCTTTAATTCCCTTTATTTTGGTATATGATTGATGGGTGTAATATGGGTTATAGAGTATACAGCTTGGCCTTACTCCAGATGTGCACCTTTCAAAAAAGTGCTAGCTCCACTTGGTCATTTTCACTTCCTGAACTTCAGAGGTAAATTGTAAAAAAAAAAAAAGAGCCGATAACTTTTTTTACATTTTATATATTTGGTAATTCATTCATTGCACTTTCAGAAGCTGGTATTGTCTATTCTGGCAAAATTCATTTTCCCTGTTTAATAGCTGCTAAGGATAGTCTACTTTAGACAAATTCAGGCTGATTTTTGGAGCACAAGGGAGCAGTCATTTAGTTAGCAGTTTGCTAAGATCATTTACAATTTCCAAAAGAACAATATCCAAAGGAATGTCAGTCACATTACATCAAAGTAGCATAAAGGTATGCCAACATTCTCTCCACTGTGCATGTTTTAAATGCAAACAACTTCACCTTACATACGTCACTCTCTCAAAAGTACATAATAACTGGTGAGCGCCCCCTAATCCTCCTTTCACATAAATATCGCAACAATGTAATGTTTAGTTGTAAAAGTGGCACTTTAGGATAAACATGATCGTCTCCTGCACTCTAACCGGTACTGTATCGAACAATGTGACCTTACACGCATTGGACATCCTGTGTTAAAGATGATATTGTCTGTATAAAATGTTCTGTTGATTCGGAAGGATTCTTGTTTTTTGATTTATAATTTTTTTAAAAATTTGTATTATTTACTTTTAAACGTTAATACATGTTCATCTTCGTTTGGGACTATTTTTACGCGCAATAAATTAAAATTGCAATGTCGCAGTCAGAATGAACGAAATTATTCGTTCTTCTGTCTAAATAATTTCCACTGAAATAAAAACTGATAAAAAATAATCGCAAATGGCTAATGAGTAAATATTACATTTATGACACGTGTTGAATAACTTCGGGTGTTACCTCGCCAAGGCTCGTAAAATCTGGACACTTAGTCACTGATACAATGGCGTCACTTGATCCTCGCGTATCGCAGCGCTATAAAATCAGGAAGTGACTGAACATAAATGATTCCGACAGGCATTCTCAAGGCAATTTTCTCATGGAATGATGAAATATAACGCGGTTTTTATAATTTTAATCACGACAAGAACACTACCCTGCCCAAAATGATAAAGTCAGTTTAAATTATTTGACACATTTGGAAATCATTCGGCTTTTTTTACGGCTTGCCGTAATACGGCGTCTCAGGTTTGCCTGGCGTGATCTCAATAATTGGCTTACAAAAAACAGTCACTCAGCAGTTTACACTTTTCTCAATGTATTTGATAAGAAGAATATATGATTTTCAACCTGTGCAAAATTCACGAATTTAAAAAGAAACTAATTCAGCCATTGTTTCATGGATATTATTACCCTGCTATATAATGGCCCTTACTATGGGTTTATGTGCAGCTAAGTCTGTTTAGTGCAAGACAGTAGCTCACTACCCAGTGTTTTGCGTTTTGTTTTGGGTCATAACTACGTAAACACCCCCAAATTTTACTATTGATTAATCAGTCTTAGCCCTATACATCTATGCTGATCCAAGTTGAAGATGCGAACTAATCGATTCACAGAATGGCGTCAGATGTAAGAAGAGCTAAGATTTAGTGGTGTTATTCCAGCTAGTTCTCAGCATATCTTTCCATTCCAATTATCAGTCATATCAGTTACATGCAAGAACGAGAACCCGTTTCCAGTTACCTCCGCTTACGAAGATTTCATCTGAAACATTTAGTGGGTTGATCAGCTCTTTGGTTAAGTGAGTGGAAATGTATGTAAAGAAATTGAAAGATTGTAGATTTAAATTTTGGTTGATGAGACAATATGCATGGGGGATATAGTTATAAGCTAGAGCTTCAAAATCATCGCTATTTTTTTTACGGTCCGGCTCATAGATCACAAGAGTCTATGGGATAGCTATTGTCCGTCTTCCGTCCGTTTGTTTGCACAAGTTAGTTATCGCTACTTTTCTTTAACTACTTGGAGGATTGGCGTGAAACTTTATACACACATTCAATCCATGGTCTAGTCGGCGCAAAATGGAAATGGTGCCACTCGGACATCCATGGTGGTTGTCACAATCACCATCTTGAAAATATTGTTATCGCTACTTGTTCTGAATGGATGTTGATGTGAAAAAAAGTGGGTTTTGATTAAAAGATGTTTGTATGACGTCTAGTAATTACTAAATGAAAATGGTGCCGATCCTACTTAAACTAAGACTGTCACAATGGTCATCTTGAAAATCTTGTTATCGTTGTTTCTCCTATATGGCTGATTATATCGACTTTGTACTTTCACCAAAAGACTTCTTATGATAGCAAATTGGTACTCAATAGAAAGGGTGCCAGTATGATATTGAATACGGCCACCATGGCATCCATCTTGAAAACTGTGTTATCATCACTAAACCAAAACGGAAAGTTTATCAACTTGGCGCTTTTCACCAGAAGACCTCTTTTAATATCGCGTTGATTCTAATGAAATTGTTGCTTAACTGACATCCATTATATCCACCAACCCTAGCAGCTAATAATTTTGAAAATCTTGTTATTGCTAAAAAATATCAAAGACGGTTTCAACACTCAGAAGTTGTAAGGAAGAAATGGTCTTATCTTAAATTCCTGGAAGTTCTTTTAAGCCAGCAGAGCGTCAGTCCCTTCGAGGTACTCTTGTATTTTGCTGTTAGGGATTGGGGTAGGTGTCGGAGAAACCACGCCACTGTAACGACATTGTCATTTCTCTCAGAGTGTCTTTTTTTCAGCCTAATATTACCCCGCCCCCATCCCCCTTCGTTAAAGTCGTAAATGGAGCAAATAGTTTCAGTTATCGTACTTGCTAAAGTATATAACTTACCCAACTTTTGAAGGCATAGTACCAGATCTGTTATCACCATTAGCGTAACTTCAAAATTTGACACACACACACACACACACACACACACACCGAAAAACGAGGTGAGTGGACCTATAAAGGCAAATGAGGGTCATTGCAGTTTTTCAGTTGTGGAGGCCTAATGGCAGGTCTGGATCTGTGATATGTGCAGTTGAGTGCGGGCTGGTGAACCCTGCGTGGACCTTTAATGACATAAATGGGTATATGTTGTTTGTCAGTTAAGTGCACGCTGTTTGGGCTCTTAATGGTAGATACGGGTCTATGCTGTTTGTCAGTTAAGTGCATGCTATGTGGACTCATAATGGCAGATACGAGTCTATGCTGTTTGTCAGTTAAGTGCATACTGTGTGGACTCTTAATCGAATGGCAGATACGGGTCTATGCTGTTTGTCAGTTAAGTGCATACTGTGGTCTCTTAATGGGAGATACAAATCTATGCTGTTTGTCAGTTAAGTGCAAGCTATGTGGACTCTTAATGGCAGATACGAGTCTATGCTGTTTGTCAGTTAAGTGCATGCTGTGAGGACTCTTAAGGGCAGATATGGGTCTATGCTGTTTGTATGATGGGTGCTTGATCTATTGACCCTTAAAGGCAGATCTAGGTCAATGTTGTTTGCAGCTGAGTGCGAGTTTTGTGGATGTTTAATGGCATATCTGGGTCCGTGCTGTTTGCAGTTGTGTGCGAGCTGTGTGGACCTTAACGACAGATCTGGGTCTATGCTGAATTACAGTTGTACATAAGTAAATTCACAATGCTATTTTAGTGGATAAATTCAATCAATTTGTATTGCATATTTATGTCCTTCGTCATGATGTCCTACGTCACGCCGACAAATTCTTTCCTCACAAATCTACCCAGAGAATATCTTGAATAGAAAAATTTGAAGGGGGCAGCCATCATTAGTAGAAGGGGGGTTGGGATGGGTTTGGAGGCGATGTAATTACATATAATATTGCATTCAAATTAGAGTCTCCTCTACGTTATTGCACGAAATAATACACTACGATGACACTATAATCACACCCTGGCTTTAATTTTATTTCACCTACACGAAAGTGGGGTCATCTTGATTTCGATTTTGTACTCTCCTTCCATCCGCGTCCATACATCCTTCTGTCTGTCCTGAGAAACTTGTTCGCAAAATTGCGCCAAAACCATTAAATGCGCGCATGCGTGTGTGTGTGTGTATGTATATATATATATATATATATATATATATATATATATATATATATATATATATATATATATATTGACCATCTAATAAGGTCTTCAGGACATTGCTACATTATTTCAGTTCTAGATTTTGAAAAATTGTTTGACATCCAAACGTTTTATGAAAAAACCTATTTCTAGTTACATTAAGCATAAAGAACATCAGGTAGATAAACAAAGTTTAATATACATGTTTTTGTGTGCATATGGCTATGACTTGATTCTATTTTTATGCCATTAAGGCAGTACTTCAAATAATTTAAACTTTTTAATTTTTGTGAAGACTTTAACTTCTTAATTTGCATTTGGGTCATACATTCTAGGAAATTAGTGCGCAGACGAACACAGGCCATGGTGAAATCATAAACCAATATATAGACTTTGTTTTACTTTCATTTTAATTTCTTACATGTTTTATCATATAAAATCCTTTTCTTCCTGTTTGCTTGTGATACAGCCAGTATACAGAAACATTAATTATTCTATTATTCAGAATTGTTTTCCGAATTTGGTTTAAAAATCTTATTTTATAGGATCATGCGACTGTTTTTGATGGCTCAGTTTTTGACTGCTTACGAAACAACAAGATTAGGCAACTGTGAAATCAATTTTATAATTTCATTGTCGTCGCGAGGCTGCTCCGTAAATAGAAAAGCCAGTGATGCACTTTAGTACGCAGATCGCAGAACGATTTGTAAGCAAACCTCATTAATGTTCCTGATTTGTTTGAATAACCGTTCTATTCCTTGATTTGTCGTGGATAAAATGACAATTTAACATTAATTGTATTGTAAGGTGTAAGAGAGCTACGCCAGATGTAAAGAAAATAGTTTTAACTCTTTCTTACTGCTTCAGTGTTCAAACAATAGTCAATTTGGCATAATTTCATTATTGAAAAGACAGTCGCATTTTGAAACATGATCATTTTTATTCAGTTATGAGAAGGGTTTCATCATAATAATCGAATATCGAGACTGGTAGGCATAGGAAACGAACGACGTGAAAAAATATGTGATGAATATCATTTTGTTTGAATCTGTCCGCTTTACCTCTACTTGACAAAATCTTTGATTGATCCTTATTATTGGCAGAAACCAAGCATGAACAACTTACTTCAGTTACTCAAACATGAAGATTTAGCAACTCTTAAATACCTACGTAAATATGTGTATAATGAATTCCAACTTTAATTATCTTCTCTCGCTCTCTGTCTCTCTCAGTCTGTCCGTTTGTCTCTCTGTCTGTCTGTCTCTCCGAGGATTTATGTGCACACGTTTTTATCGCCATTATTCATTAATGTATTAATTTATTTATGCAACAGTGCATTGTATATGACCGCTCCGGTGGCCTAGTGGTTAGAGCGTCCGCCTTGGATGCGGGAGGTTGCGGGTTCGAACTACGGCCGAATCATACCAAAGACTTATTTCAAAAAATGGTACTAACAGCTGCCTCGCTAGGCGCACAGCACTAAGAGGTTAGTGTTAGGACTGTTCGGCCTGGTGTCAGGATAATGTGACTGGGTGGGACATCATGCTACATGTCCGCGGCATGATGACCCAGTGCTGGAGATCACTATAAACTGCCTCACTGCAGACATCGTAGCGACATGAAAAGTGTTAAAAGCTACGTTAAAAATCCATAACTAACACACACACACACACACACACACACACACACACACACACACACACACACCAACTGTGTGTGTGTGTGTGTGTGTGTGTGTGTGTGTGTGTGTGTGTGTGTGTGTTCATGACAACATGGCAATAGATTTTCAGGATTATTAATCCCAGGGATATCATGTGGCTTGGGAATATATCCTTGGATGCAGGAACTTGATATTTTAAAGACTAATAAGTACTAAACTGGCGTGTCATCTATTCATACCCGCACAAGGAAACTTTATTAATGGATAAGTAATTCTTTTATTACTTTGTTGTCTCGACCGTTTTCAATTCAATATTCACGTTTAATATAAACCATGCACCGCCCCCAAAAAGATTTATTTAAAAATTTTTTTTGAAAATCTATGTAAATATAACTATACAGGTGCGCTTTATTACCGGTATATCGGTTTATCGCGGTATTTTTCTTTTAATCCGATGGTACATACAACGGTACTTGTTCACTGTACCGGCACTTAGATAGTATCCGTCAGTATAGAATGTTCGGAACGTCCCGATAAATCTTGTTGCGAATTTAATGATATTAACGGCATGTTTTAATTTTTCATTTCAAAATAATTAAAAAATATTATTTATTTTTTAAGAACCATTTGTAATTTGTGACAAACTAATTTTTTTAATATTAGAAATATAATTATATTTATGATTCTTTAATCACATGTTTGACACGTGTTACATATGCCAGCGTGGCAGCCATAAGGGATGTTGTAAAAGATATTCGTGCCAAATTTAACTGTTAGAAAAAAAATTGGATTTCAAGAAAAATCGTTATTTTTAAAATTTTTTCTCTCACTTAGCTGATGTTATGTGTTCATGTATTCTTTTGTAAGATTGAGAATATCCTAAGATTATTTTACCAGAGAAGATGTTTTATGATTTACATATACGTCATTTCTAACTTCTGTTAAATATTTTCTCGTTTGTTGATTAAATGTGTTTGAGATTTACCTGCCCTCTTTGATAAAATATCTTGCTCGGGTCTTGGCATCCCACGCAGATTTTCCCCTGCCTGTTTTATCAGTAGCAAAGATTTTGAATTGTAGGCTTCAGTGTCAAACACTTCCTGTTATTATCAAAAAGTTCTCTAGTGTCAGCTCAGTGTCTGTGACGGTGTCAGCTTAATCATCACATTTTCGTTGTAGTTGTAGATAACAACTTATAAAACAATTAACATTAACATACCAAATTAATCTACATTAAGGTACTGACCATTCTAATTTTTTTTTGGCATGGGGAAGTAGGCTGCGATTTTCTTCTGAGCCGATATATTTCATTTTTTTTAATCTCAAGTTCTGTATTCGTATTGTCGGTAAGGTGATTAAAATATGTATAATAAAACAACGATAACAATGTATTAAGCGTAAGATGATGTGCTAGCGTTTGCTTTCATTCCGCACACTTTATTTTAACACATTACCCTCAGGAAATCTCCATCCGGTAGAAAGATTGTAAACTATTCAGGGAGTGCAGCAAATTATTATCCTTTGTCTAAAATTTATTATAATTACTCAATATCTACAGTCTAATTAGCATAATGGTTCATATCAGCAGTGATCTGTGAAACTGGTGAACTGATTTCAATACAAGTGTGATTGTACGATGGTATCCGTCCGCTACGAGCAAGATTTTTCGGTTGATGAAAATTTTTTAGAAAAAAGAGCACATTGTTGAGGTGTCAAACATTCATCAGTATTTTAACCAGATGGTAAAGGTTCAAAATCCAAAAAAAAGTTCAAATCCTGGTATAGGATCAGCCCAGATCGGTTACAGCGGCGTCATTCGGCGATGTAATTTAGTCAAATGCCTCGCCCCTTGATAATCAACTTGTGTCGGGGAAAAAAATCCCCACAAAATGTACCACCGCACCATACGAACTTAAATAGATTTAGTAGCTATTTCCGTCTAGAACTAGATGATCCGTCAAATAGGTTTGTCATTCACTTTCGTCATGTATAGAGTAATACTTTGCGACTGATAACATCCCGGAAAGCAGTGCACAACATGTATGTTGAAGTTCAGCCGCCATTTCTTTTTTCCTATTACTTCAGTTTTCATCAGCATCCAATCAACCTCAACCAATTTCATTGCTGCAAACGACAAATGCAAATTGTCATATATTAGATACTCGATGCTGGATTTCGTTCCATTCATACAATGCAATATACAGCCGGTTCTTATGTCATCAATCTTATGTCATCAAGAAAAGCAAGTCTAAGGAGTCAGACATAGGTGGACGATGACTCTTTATGTTAGTAAGATCACATTTTTTTTTAGTATTGCTTGGCCGATTTATCCATAAATCGGGGAACGAACTTGATTACGACCTTCAGTTTTTGCCACAATATGTTGTTGAAATATACATTTTATACCTTAAGGTTTCTTTGTAAAGCAAGTGCTAAATTTTTATTTGTTTCCTGGCACGAATTTACCAGCATGAAGTGAATATTACATAGCTTGTTTACCAGGATAAACCATGCTACTAAATTACGATAGCATAGCATCAGTTCACCAGTATAAAGTGAGGATTACATATCATCAGTTTCCCAGATAGATGTATGATTACATAGCTGAGGATTACATATCATCAGTTTCCCAGATAGATGTATGATTACATAGCATCAGTTCTCCAGTATAAAGACATGATTACATGTAATTTCCTGCATATAAAGAGATGATTATATAGCGTCAATTCCCCAGTACAAAGGGATGATTATATATCATATTTTTCCAATATAAAGGCGTGGTTACATAACATCAGTTTCCCAGTATTATATGATGATTACATAGCAGTAGTTCGCCAGTATAAAGACACGATTATATACTGTCAGTTCTCCAGTATAAAGTAATGCATCATTTTCTCAGTTCAAAGGGATGATTACATAGTGTCAGTTCCCTAGTTTAAAGGGTTGATTACATATAATCATTTCCCATGTTTAAAGAGATGATTATATAGCATCATTTCCTCACAATACTGGGCTCAATATAAAGCGTCATTTCCCCCGTTTTCAGGGATGAGTATATAGGCGTCAGTTCCCCAGTATAAAGTGATGATTACAGGTCGTCATAAAGGGGTAATATAGCGTCAGTTCCCTAGTATAAAGGGATGATTGTATATTGCAAGTTCACTAGTATAAAAGGATGATTGCATAAAAGACGTTTTCCAGTATAAACCATCATGCCATTTTTCACAGTTCATTTCAGCCACGTAAACAATATAAAAATATATCCAAAATACTTTACAAATCTTTCAAAAACGGTTTTAATTAGTATTTTCTTTGTGTGCGATGAGAAAACTACCCCAAGTTTTGTCAAATTATAATCTGCTTCTACAGACTCTGTTAAAAATGTCCCATCGATCTTAAGAAATGTTCTTAATTCAGTTTATAGTTTGAAAATGACCCGTGTCCCTAAAGTGTGAAAACTGCACCAACTGTATAGTAATTTGACTGGGTCTTAATGCTCTCTCATCCACATTGGTATTTTTGACTACATTCTAATCAGTATTACAGGATATCATCGGTGAAGATAACAACTGCCAGTATGTGGTTGTTGGTATATATTTCATTATCTAACCGCATTCTGTCCAATAACTAGAAACAGCTAACGCATGCTGCATCGAGAAAAATCAATGATAATTACATCGAAACGTCGAGATCACAACCTGATGACCCTTATCTTCCATACGTCTGTGTAACTGGATCGTCTTGTTCTTCATTCCATCGGATCAATTCCTTTCTGAAAGTGGCCCCGGGTGGGCGGATCATATGAGGCGCGCGCCATTACACCTCATTTACATCACACCTCTGTCCGCGTGGGTTCACACCCGGGCTTGGCTAATGTATGTGAAGAAAAGCTTGCCAGTAGCTCTCCTTGTGTTGGTGGTTCTTTTCGGGGTTTTCCAGAGTCTCTTTTACACCAGATATACCGGCCGCCGTGTATAGCCTATCATGTGCTGACAAATGGCGTTAAACCCACAAAACCATACCAGACCGTCTTGAAAATCAACTCAAGAGTTTTGTCCAGGGTTTCATTTCATGAACCGTGGGAACGAGTTCTACGTTTGATTAATGACTATAACACGGGCCAATCAAAATAAATTTGCTTGAAAAAATACATCAGTCAGTACTATTGTGAAAATATTATTGGAGAGTTCAAACCCAGATCTATGGATAGTAGCAACCTCAGCTTTCTGTGTGTTCGGAAACAGTTACGCTTGACCTGCTGTGAGACACGTAGCTTTGTGTGTAACACTTGACAGGCTGTGGGAGACGAACAGTTTAAATAGACCAGGCTCTTAATATTCCAAATAATTTATTATATAGTGTGTTGATCTTGTCTGGGAGATCACATTTCTCACATCGTGTTTTGCAGAGTTTTTGTAGAACAAACAGTACAGAATATCGTATCTTTCATCACGTGACTGCTGTCTCCAATTACACGTCTTGACCTTTTACTCTGACCATACAGCACAATTTGGCGAAACATGTCCGATTTCCAATATTGGCTGAGCAGTCTTTCGCGGAGATCATGATAAACATTAATTATAACACATTTACATCCTAAAACGTGCAGCGGGTTGGAGTTTAGTTTGAACCTTATTTATTTGCGAAACTTTGTCTATTGCAATTGCAAGCATACGATTCTGGGGGATTTAGTAGAAAGCATAAGCTTATTAGCACTGTTTCCCCAACAGTAACTAAAAAATATACATCAGTGATCATGATGCCGGTACAAAAGGTTATACAGAAAATGTGTATAAACCTACATACAGAGCATAACAGCGAATAAGAACTAATTAATTGCTATTCAAAAGATTGTGAGTTCAGTCATTTAATTAAATCTCTTGGTCATCCTAATACAATTTTGCACAGTTAAAAACATTTGTGTATTATTTTCTATAGTTAACTTAGGGTTGCCAAATATTAACGTTTCAATAGTAAGAACGAAAGGGAATGTGAATATGATTTGATCTCTAAGCTTTGAATGTTTGGAACAGCCCAGAAGAAAGTATTTTGCATTCTCAATTTCAACGCAGGAGCAATATTTGTTATTAGATACTTGATTTGCATGTAAATCGTTAAATTGCTACAATTTATTCTTAGCCTAGCATGCATAATCTGAGACATTCTATCACCAGCGTAGTAGTTACATTGAGTGGTGGGGTTTTTCAGTTTTTGGTTTTGCTTTTGTTTGTTTTGTTTTGTTTGTTTTTTTTTAAATCGGGGTTCAAATAGGCTATACAATTATGTATGGAAGAGTTGTTTCTTACTTCAACGGGTAACGTCTTCCATATTCGAGTTGTAGATGGCACAAATGAATCATAGAACAAGGTCATTCTACACATTGGAGGTCGAAGATCATTTACAGACCGAATGGAGTAGGTCTCGTGTTCTATAAATAAAGGTCGAATCAGGCGGATTGGAGTTGGTGTCCGGCAAAGATTACCATGTGTACTGTTAGATCTAGCTACAGGTGCAGATAGTATTGCACGGTTCCGAGTAAAAACAAAACCCTTGTTGTGATTTTAGTTTGAAAATTTTTCTTTTAATTCGTAATCCTATCGTTATTTATGAAAAGAAAATGACTTCTGAATCAAAGTAGAATTGTATACTCTGTCATTATTTCTTTCCTGTCTTCAGTGCACAATTCAGACACCGTATATAGTCTGTTACGTATAGGCTCGTACAAAAGTAAGAAAAGAAAAGAGTGAAGTCAACAAGCTTTGTAAATTTTAACAAAATAATTTATTTCCCTAGAAAACAAGGTAAAAATATGAAATAGGACTTACTGTTTGTGAATATAATCCAAAAATTAATCTTAGAATTGAAAAATATAAGTCCTATCACTAAACAGTTCTAATTGAATCCAGGGTCGAATCTCTGTGAAGTTCCAATATAGAAGGCGATGACGTCAGATGAGGTCGTGGTACTGATGGCAACAGTTCCTCGTTGAATCACAATTTATAATGTTCCCGTTTAGAATTCCAGAATAAATTTCCACTGAATGTCTTTGTCCCAGAATTTTTAAAAGAAGAGCACTTGTGTAGTTTTCTAGAGAATATAAATTATTAAATCCCAAAATATAAATGAACTTAAAAACATAAACTGGCATCAACATCAAAAAAACACCTTAAGCTCTAAAGGTGCAAAAACATGACTGCTTGGGTCTACTAGAAAACATCTGTTTTAATCCACGATTTTAGATCACATAGTGGCTCACGTGACGGGGCTACGTGATCACTAATTTGAACAGCGCAGTAAAAAAAAAACAAAAAAACAAAAATGACATTTAACACGTAGCCTATAATAACCCTATCTAAGAATCAGATTCTCACGCTGGAAATAAATAAAAAAGAAAGGCTGTTTACAACTTAGCTAACACGTGGGCCGAACATGACCTTGGTAATAGCCAATCGTTTTCATTCCATGTTTACAAACGTCTGAACCAAGGTTAAGAATTAGGTTAGCTAAAAATAAAAATGAAGCAAACATTTGCGTTCTAAACAGACTGAATATTTAAAAAAAGGTCAAACCCCGTGAAAATAATCATTACAATAAAATGTAATGAAAACAAAATAAAAAAAGAATTTAAAACTTACACACAAGCAGTTTAATTATATTCGTAACCAGTCATTACATCGACCAATCTTCATTGAACAATGGTATATATTTAAACGTCGTTCATACACTTTAAACCTGGCTTTTACGCTGTCTTTAGGTGAGGACATTTTGAATGGGTGTTTTATTTTTTTTTTTTTTCTGACCTCTGTCCGCCTGGACTCGAGTGTTCAATGTGGGTATGTTAGAAAGATTGCCAGTAGCTTCCATTGGGTTGGTGATTCTTACTAGTGTTTCCCAGGGTTTATCCTCCACCAGTTATACTGGCCTCTATGTAAAGCCTATCGTGTGCTAAAAAAATGGCTCTAAACGTTACCACACATCTCGTTGCTTTTGACATATAAAACGATATCTTCATTGAAACGGACTTTACATGCATATTCTCCATATATACTTCACAGAGCCATGGTCGAAGTCATGCTTAAGAGCATTCCCGAACACTTCATATTTTTTTCCCGAACACTTCATATTCTTTTCTCGATTGCAAATTGCTAACCACTTATTTCGGACATTTGATGCTAACTCAGAGCCGCCGGCATTACGTTTTAATTTTTCAGAGTATTATTTACAAAGCTTTGTATTCCTTTATTTATTTTTCTGTCTCTATTAACTGATAATTTTAGAAGAACTTTGTGCATAAGGGTTGAATGTTATGGACGTGCTAGTTAGAAGAATCCCATCATGTGGAAGAATTTCAGTTTCATGATATCTCCATTCTTAGGAGTGCATGGATACGAGTGTTTTAAATTTTTTTTTAATCAGAAAATTTTTCCTGAAATTATTTTATTCCTTTTTATTATCATTGTTAGGAAATTGTATCGTAAAATTATGTCAAAAGACAAACAGACCTTTGTTATTGTACTGTTTCTACTCCCCCTCCCAGTTTCATCTATAAAATGATTTGGTTGTCAAATTTTGGGGCCATAATCCTGGCTATCTTAGGAAACCAAACTTACCTAGTATTTAGGTTTTGTATTTTATTATGCAGAGTTTTCAAACTTTCACCTTAAGAGTAGCTAATTTTTGACTACGTGGCTAATTGTCCAGATACCATATCCTTAAGATGCTTATGTTGCGAGCAGACCAGAGGCCACATCAGTGAAACACTGTAGCAATGGAACCGGTTGGATAGACACCCAGTTCGAAAGCTGAAAAGAAATGCTTAAAAGCTATGATTGTTATATGCTTTTCAGAAGTTGAGGAAAACAAGTTAAATGTTATGAAAGTTTTCATTTGAAAAGCGTGCATTATCTTTCTTCAGGTACCATTCAACGCAACGGTACAAATCTGTAGGACACATATTCACACCACATGTCAAAGCCAATTAAGCCTCCCGACTCGTGTGGTTTTAGATTAGCCTTGTCATCAGGATCTGTGCACGTTGTTCGGCTGATTTATGTGCATGTTGCATTGCTATATCTTATTGCAGGGATATGCATGCGCACCAGCTTGCGATTAATGAGTGACTTCAGTTTATGTGTCTCAAGATTAAACTATCACATATTCTCAGTGCGTGTTCGTGCTATTTACCATAATTTGGCTGTCAAATGATGAAATATTAAAGTATACCAGGAACTAGGTTTCAGTTTTACGATGTACGTCGTTTTGCAGTGGTATGTTCTTAACATCTGCATTTGTTCTCTATGTGCAAGCACTGAACACTATAGATAAGCGGTTTCTTCACACATGCACATTGCTCTTTCCCGCAGGATCTTTTGTACGAGAAATTCCATTTAAACCGCCACCTTATTAAATGAAAAGTTACTAGATACTCCACCCTTCTTTTCCAAATACAAAGTTTCCAACGTATGTTTCTCTCTTCCAAGAAACTTCTTAAGAAGTTGCTTTCAGGGATATATTCTTGGGCTGATAGCTTTACTCTGTTACATGATATATAAAATAATTTCATGTACAGGGCCTGTTACTTAAAGCTTATAATGGAGTAAAGAAGTAAGTTTAAAATACCGTATGTGTACTTGCTTATACGTCTGGTCCAAATGCAAATTGCACAGACCCAGATCTGCTGTTGCATTACGTGCCGGAAGATCTGGATCTGTGCAGTTTGTTAGGAGTAATCCATAGAATAAACCAAATCAACCCTGATCTTCAGGCGCATTATGCAGGCACTTTGTTATTGGCACTGTGACTCGGCTTAAAGGGAGTAGAGACAATATATCATCAGTTGTAAGAGCTCGGTTGAACATATCCAGTCCTTCTGGCACGCAAAGAGCAAACTTTAATTTGATCGACTAAGACATCTACTATACAGGCAATACGCGGTTGCCTTCTTGTTCGTACTTGAATGTGTTTTATCCATCTGTAGGGCCCAGTTTTGGCTTCATACAAATAGGCTGTTTCTCTTGAGCCACACAGACAGTTATGATAAATATGTGCAAATGTGGTTCTGCTTACCTATGCAGATGTTGCAGTGCTTACCTCAATAAAGGACTGTGCACGCCATTTTGACTATTAACGTAAGACTTGTCTTCACATGTACGTAAATGGACTGTTCATTATTGATGTTTACTATATTTAGCCGCGGCTCTATAATATGTACGCCAAAAACGATGGAAAACGTTTGGTATGTCACTATGGTGTAGACGTTTTACTTACGTGCAAGTAATTAAGAAATATATTGAGGGTGTAATTATTGCAGTATGGATCAAATTGATATTGCAGTCAGATCAAGAGCGACTTTCCGCACAAATTGTTTTTTTAATAAAAACATGTTTATAAATTTATACTTGATTTTTCCAATAGAAATTATTTAGAAACAGTTTTATGTCAATATGTATTCAGATCTTCGATGAAATATTAATCCTGAATCAAAACCTCCAAAAATTGTGTAGTGGATATATATGGCCCATATATATATATTATATTAATGTCTCGAGTTTAACTTTTTTCTTTGATATGTCATTTTATGTATAACTTTCTTATCACTTGTTCAACAATAAATGGGCTTTAGTTTAGATTATTGAAGAAAATCATATATTTAAAAAAAATTGTTTTAAAATTCATTAATTTTTTTATTACTGCAATGTAGGTTTGATGGAATGCGGACAAACAGTATCTTATCTCAGTCATGTCCTCTTTCAAATTAGTCTATACAATTTTTATAGTGTACACTATTTGGAAGCAGTATTTCTCCTTTCTGTTCCAGATTCTTGGTCGTGGTGAAAACTGTTTCAGTCCATCAGCAACATACATTACGAGACTATAGCGTAGATATTAGTTCGCTGAAAGGTGGTTACCGGCAAATTTGTGTAATAGTGAATTGAAAATTCATCCTATACAGTATATAGTAAGTACAATTTGTTATATGAGATCATGTCAATACGCGTCTTTCTTTTCAGGCACTATCCATTTATCCTTTTCTCAGACATCATTCTCTTCTTAATTCGTGAGTAAATCGTATAGTCTTGATCCACTCCCTTTTCTTTATATTCTTATATCAGACAAAAACCGCTTTTTTTTTTTTTTTTTACATCCTTAATGTTAAATGAAGAATGCTAAATTATATTTTGGATAGAAATGTGCAATCAGCGTCAATCAGTCATTTTTTGTTGCATTTTTGTTTTATTAATAGCGGTATATGGAAAAGGACCATTGCACAGATTTTATTAAATAGAAATTCACTTGCCATACTGATCGAGGATTTTCTACAGCCAGGTGGTATTTGAAAAAGACTAAACTTTTGTTATACTATAGTAAAACATCCGTGCTTAACGTCAATTGCTCTTTTCCTTTTCTAACTGCCATTTTATTAGCTTCATTGGTCATAGGCTGGAATAGTTTTTGCGATGGCCTTTCTCAGGTCATACTAAACTACAGGGATGATTGCCATGAAAACTTAACAGACCATTCATCGCAAGTCTTCTTAGTCCTGAATGAAATAGTGCTGTTCTGATATCAAATATGGCTGCCACAGAAACCATCTTGAAAATCTTATTCCTTAACATTATCGATACAGAATTTTCACTGAAAGAACTCTATAATGTCTAGCTGTTCCTGAATACAAATGGCGTCCCTTAGACATCCAGATTGACCGCCACTGTCACTGATTTTAAGGTCTCGACTTAGGTGTTTAGTTATAATGGCTTGTAAGCATGATATCTAACTTAAGATCTTTTAGTTTTAATGACTTGTAAGCATGTAACCGCTCCAGTGGCCTAGGTGGTTAGAGCCTCTGCCTCGGATGCGGGAGGTCGTGGGTTCCCGCCGAGTCATACCAAAGACTTATAAAAATGGTACTTGCAGCTTGACGTTCAGCATTAAGACGTTAGTGTTTGGAGTGGTCGGCTTGGTGTCGGGATAATATGACTGGGTGGGACATGATGCTACATGACTGCGGTATGATGCCTCAGTGCTTCACATCACTATAAACTGCCACACTGCAGGCATCGCAGCAAAATGACTGCACAATTGATAAAGCTGTGTTAAAAATCCAAATCACACACACACACACACACACACACACACACACACACACACACACACACACACTATAAGCATGATAATACAAGCACGTTTTATCGTGTAACCCAGTTTTTCTATTAAAAAAAGCAATACATTTAATCAAAATTAGTTCTTGTCTGATTATATCTTGAGATTGTCTGAGAAAATATTCATTCATCTTCTATCCATGCTATTATATTCAAGGTCAAAGGCCATGATAAACAAAACATTTTCTACACTTACTAGTATGTTTTGATTACGTTGCGTCAATCATAAAACATAAGTTTATTTCTCTCCAAATTTGACATTTTGAAGTTTATAAAGAATATTGGAGATAGCTTCATTACTCAGCAGTTTTAAGAAGAAACGGACATCTTGGAATCCTGGAAATTCGTTTTGGCCAGGATTGCTTAAGTTTCTTATGTCGTATGCAAACTGAACAAAGTACATTATAATGAACACTTAGGACTAAATGCATAGCTTCAAAAAGTTGCGGTACTGTTTTCATAATACATTCCTTAATTGCATTAAATTTCGTCTGGTCTTTGAATATAAAAAAGCGAAATAAATATAATGCATGGCTGTAAAGTTGTTGAAAACACCGTTGTCTTTTTTGCGCATCGATGAGAAATAATATTAAATGATCTTTGTTGTCAACATAATTTTACTTTTTTGTATATAACGTTTTATAATTTGTTGCGACAGTTAGCCAGAACGTTGTTCTTATTGTCCTTGACATTTGAGACTGTCAACAAGCACAGGCATGTTTATAATTACATGGCTAGGTGATCCTCGATTGGATAAATACAAATTAATTACAGTCTGTTATCTATATCCCAGTGATAAATCTGTAAAGCAGTCAATTAAGAGTCCGGGTTTGGTAATGCATGAAACACTGGGTTGTACTTTAGTTTTACATAAAGTGATAATACAGTTATTGGTGTTGTGCATTCTTCAAATCCGCTTGTAACATTTCTAGTTCTACTTGTCACAGACAGGAAGAGCTTAGGGGTTGGTCTTTTGCCCGTAGTCCGTCCGTCGGTCCCATAGCACACGTTTTTATCGCTACTCCTCCTAAACTACTTGGAGGACTGCCATGAAGATTTTGAACACATTCATCACGATGTCTAGTAGTAGTTGATCCTAAATGAAAAGGGTGCCACTCGGAAATCCAATACTATGGCAGCCACAGTGAATAGTTTGAATCTGATTATCGCTACTTTTCCTGAATTGATAGTCATATCAACATGAGGTTAAAAGACATCTTAAGATGTCTACTTGGTCCTAAACGAAAATGGGGCCGATCTGATGTCCAAAATGGCCGCCACGTTGACCATCTTGAAAATCTTGTTGTCGCTAACCCTCCTGAAAGAAAATGTAATATTGCCATGGAGTTTGCTCCAGAAAACTCTTGATGATGCATAGATAGTACTAAATGAAAATGGTACCGATTGAATGTCCAATATGGTCCCCATAATGGCCATCTTAAAAACGTTGTTATTCTTTATCATCCGGAATGAAAAGTAAGAGTATCGTAGGGTTTTCACGTGAAGATTTTTTTTTTATCAGGTATAGTTCTTTACAAACGAACAGGACCATTCAGAAATTCAATACACTTGCCACATTGGTTGTCTTGAAAATCTTGTTATCGCTATTTCTCCTCGGTGGCTGGTCATATTAATTTTGTACTTTCACCAAAGAACTTTTTATGATCTCTAGTAAGTACTAAACAGAAATGATGCCAATCTGATGTTGAATATAGCCACCATGGCATCCGTTTTGAAAATCAGCCTTTTTGTCGTCTCTTCTCCGAAACGGAATGCCATGTCAATATGTCGTTTCCATCAGAAGTCTTCTTATGATGCCTTGTTGGTTCGAAATGAACATGGTTGCCAAGTTGACATTCAATATGGCCACCACATCAGCTTATCTCAAAAATGTGATACTGCTGAAAAATATCAAAGATGGTTTCATCACACCGCAGGAAAAAACGAAGAAATGCCCTTCTCTTGAATTCCTAGCAATATTTTAAGCCAGTATAGCGTTATTCCTTTAGAGGGACTCTTGTTTATTTGTTTTTGTTTTATCACTCAGTGTTAGTATGCATGTGTTTGTATGTGGGTGAGTATATATATATATATATATATATATATATATATATATATATATATATATACATATACATATATATATATATATTAGTTTCTACAACTAGGAGCAGAACAATTTATTTATAACGGCTATTTCTGTATGCAATTTGTAATGTAACTGTTGGAGGACGAATATGGTGTTTTCCTCCAGCAGTGAGAATCTATGTACACAGTGAGCATAAAGGTTCGATAGAACAATTTGCTTGTAGTAAAGGCGGGCATTTTGTAACTGTCGATTCATCAACTGCGGTTCAACATACTCTTGTTGATGATGCTCTTGACCTTTCAGGACCTGTGGTACTAATTCAGTTCCATTAGTAAACCTATGCACACACCAAGACATTGAACATCCAATGACTTCAGTTTTCTGAATGCTTGTGATCAAACCTATATTTATCAGTATAAAAAAAAATCCTTGATGACAGCTTCTCTGCAGAGAAAACCAAATGAGCGGCGGCATTTTCTGGATCTACATGAGCTTGAAACATGTGCTTTCAATTCAGCATCAAAGAGTCGGGTGCTAATTTCAGTAAGGGATTTTCCAAACTCAAGCCTGTAAAAGGACAGAAATTCCATCATTAAAACGATGTCTCTGCTTTCCTCAGTTGCAAGGAGGATAAACACTCAAAAGATTGTTTTAACTAAAATCTTTCTTTCATTATCAACCAGTGCTGGCCAGCTAAACACATATATACTGTACTCTGTTTTAGCTTCACCCATTTCTAGACTGGTTCCCATTCTTCCATATCATTAGTAC
>JAECUM010029952.1:0-10525 GCA_016617855.1 Megalonaias nervosa
ATGAATTATAGCAGTTTAACTTTGATATTGCTTATTTAAAGATTGTGGATGTCTTTTGTGTTTTACTGTGCCCAATCCTTTTACCTGCAAATATTGTTACAAGACATTTTTCTATTGTCGGCTTATTGTGGTAGGTACACGTAGCTTCGTTTAGTTGAGGAACAAAATGAGTATGTCTGTTCATAAATGAAAGACGTTAATTAGCATGTGTATATCATATATCTAATGTTCCATCATAGACTCAGAATGATTGTAACTTGGATAAAGACTATCTGGAATTTTGATAGTTCTTTTGTGCCTCTTTATTCTGTTCTGTACAGTTTTCTGAAACCAAGAATGAGCTGTTTTAAATTAGATATATAGGGATGATTGGTTTGAAAAAAATATGAATTTTGAAAAAGTTGATCTATCCAGCAATTACTATAAAGCAGACAGCGGAAATCAACTTTCGTCCAACCTGCTTAAAAATAAACGAATGGGATGTGCAAAATCAAAATATTACATTGAAGGTACATGTTGCGTATACCTGGAAGTTATTCCACTTGAAAGACTCTCCGCTAACTTGACCGATTTTGTATGAAAACGTGCAGTCGATTACCTTTTTAAATATTTGAACACTTTCATTGCGATGCATTATATTCTCATTATGTTATATAGGTATGGGAAGACCGGAGAGAACAATAATGATTAAATATAAGATCTCCAAATTCATCTCTAAACTATAGAATAACAGTTAAAATATATCTTTATACATTTACATTATGAAAACGTGTGGGATAGAGGAATGATGTACACAATTGAAAACACCACGTTGTTGGTACTAAATTGATACATTTTGGACCGTCTATTTTAAGGAGGAAAACAACAATAAACCACAGTTCTAAGAAAAATGTTATCTTTGAGTAGATATCTGTATTATCCAATGATAAAATCAATACATTCGTGTTTATTTACATATTTTGTTTTCAGAGCGTAAAGGATAAACATTTTAGAGCATTTATATTTTGTTTTTCAAATTTATCCCTTAACATAATGTACCATTCTTTGTCTATATTCCTTCTCATCAAAATTTCAAACTGTCCTTCTCTCAGTAGTTTGACGACAAATTAATAATGGTATATTCAACCAGAATCGAATCATAGATAATCTTGATCATTGGAATGCAAAACAATATTTAACTGGATATTAAAATATTGCTTGTTTTGTATTTTTATCCGTATAAACGAAATTCTTTGTGGCAGCATGTAGAATAATTGTTTTTGTTTTCGCCCTAATTTCAACGAAAGGAACTTGAATATATTTGTCGTTTATGCATTGTTTAAACATGCTGTATCGTTTTCTCATCCTACCAATATGAATTGCACGAATGCTTTTTGCATCAATCAGTACTTTTAGCGGTGGAAGCTTTGTAGGAGCTGTCTCGAGGAATCATATACTTGTACAGTTCTGATACACGTTTACATTCTTCTCCTTCATTTAGCGTTGTCATGTGAACGACAGTAGATTTACCTGTTAGTACGACCTTTATCCCTTTTTGCTTGTACTTATTTTTGATTGAGCTATTTTTCCACTTCTATGTTTGCTTTAGTTACTTTTGTTTCAAGATGAAATTATGTCCACATAATAGGATCCCTTATTCCCCTTAATATAAGTACAACCAACATTATATTCATTTAATTGTCATATAAAATTATATTATTATCATTAATATTGGAAATGCAGCTTTAAAGTACCTTTCACCAAACGAATGGTCCTACCCTTTGTAAAATATCATGACATATATAAGAAAGTAAGAAATTTACTAAACTTTCTAATCAGGAGTTTTCAATCAAAACTATTTGAATATGTGAATGTATATAATTAACTATATTTTCATACTTGTCGATATCTTATTCTATCAGCATTACATGCACAAAGACATTTTACCAGTCGTTAATATTATTGACAAGGTAAGTATCTGGCACGCACAACATAACTAAGAAATGACATAAACATACTTTATCAAAAGCATCATCGAATTTGATTAAATAATTTTAATTTATTAAATTGAACGTTATGCTTGACGGTAATTCACAATTTATTTATGAAACGAACGTTATGCTAAACTTGGCTTTACAAGACGCAAAGTCATGGTTGATGATTTATTACAAAAGAGCGAATATAAACTTGTACACCTGATTAATTGATTTTAGTGAATTTGCATTTACCTTTAATTGTTTGTTTTTCTTCTTCTTATAAATAAGTGTACCATTATCCTAATTAAGGTTGCAAAAGATAAAAATCTTGTGGCGTGAAAAAGTATTTGACCATAGCTGGGAAATATAGTTATTCGGTAGCGGACCTGTCATGTCACCATAGTGATGCTAACTGATGCACGTTGAGGAGCAATTACAATGCTTTTTGATACAAGCTAGGGAAATGAGAATGTGGACCCAAACACACCTTTCTAATATGGTTTATATATCCTCCTGTATGCAGCTGTATAAATACGACACTACCTATTATTTCTGTATGCAGCTGTATAAATACGACACTACCTATATATTTGTCCACGCTACATTGTACTAAATATTCTATTAATATATATTAATTAAAGCATATTAAGGTTGTTATACATTGATTTCACCATTGCGTTCGGGACATTTTAAGAAAAGGGATATTCATAAGCGTTAACAAGGTAATGTTTCCCATAGAAACAGAGTTTTGCAGAGCACATCTCAACCAGAGTGAGCTTCCGCTATGTAGGTGTTGAGTAGAAAATATTTTTATTTAGCGATTGGCACGTATGAAACACATTAGCCTAATTAGAGGATACATTGTCCTCTTACTTATGAAATTATGCACCTGGATTCCCTTCATAAAGTCTGTCTTGATGCTGTAGGTACGGTCGAAGCAATGACAGTGATAGAGATTGAATGACCGGCAGAGCCACAGAGAGAGAAATGGAGTAAGAGAGAGAGACAAAGAGAGTGAGAGAGACGCAGAAAGAGTGTTTATGACCGGTCATACAATTAAATGGTGAGCATCTATAGACTATGGGCAAAAAAACTTTCCTTTCCCCTTTTTAATGGTGCCACTAAGTGAATTCAGACTGAACCTCGATCTAAAACGTCGTCTGTATCCATGTCTATCTTGATTATTGAGACTTTTGTATGCAACGTTCACAAAACTAATGGAATATGTGTGCAATATGAGAAAATCGATATGCTCATAGGAGTGAATTAAGATAAAATTAAAAAGATTACATATATTATATCTGTGCTGGTACTTTTTATGCTCATATACATCCAATCATTGTCTGATTATTATAAAATATAGAAACCCACTGAATAATGAAACTCTTTATAGGGAAATCAAACATGTCTTTAAAGAATATTATTACACCATTTGTTTTGAAAATTTATGGGATAGAGGAATGAAGAAGAAAAACAAAAACACCCCGTTGTTGGCAGCGAATGATCAATTTTGTAATGTCTGCTGTCAGGAGAAAAACTAAAATCGGGCTACCTATTGGAACTCAGTGAGAAGTGAAACACATTATAATTGGCGTAGCTTAGAAAATTGTTATAATTTACTAGAAATTATGATCCAATTATCAAATGAATGCTTTCATATTCCTTTTTACATTTTGTTCTTTTCAAGACGTAAACATTTCCAACCATTTATTGTTCGCATATGTCATCTTACACTTAGTCTGTTTCTCATTCCAATAGCGTAATATACCCTCCATAGTATGTTTTTGTGTTCATATTGTGTAATATGCAGCTGAACAAATGCAACAGTGCCGGCAAAATTGTGTGCTTGTGTGATAGATTTGATTATTAACTTCGCTTTAACAATTTTTGTCATATTGCTACTATATCAGCAGTGTGGTAGGTTATAGAGATGTCTAGCACTGGGACATCATGCCGTAGTCATGCAGCATCATGTCATACCCAGTCGCATTAACCTGACATCAGTTGACCAATGCCCTTAATGCTAAGCGCCAAGCGAGGCAGCTGCTAGTACATTTGTATATGTCTTTGGTATTGTTTTTCCTACAGTTTTCCTGCAAACAATTAAAAAAAAAAATATTTAAAATTTAAACTAACTAATAAAGTAAGTTTTCTGACAATTCAGTATAACCATCTATCAATATGAAGGAGAGAAAAAATATATTTAATTGGTTAGAAATGCGAGTTGGTGACTTGATAGTAAATCTTCGTTTTTAATTGATTTTCTAAATATACATTGTATTTAATTTATATTTAACCTAATATGACTTGTCGATTTCTGACTATAGCAGCATTGATGGCAGAAATAGAAATGCAGTTTGCATTTATTGTTGGCAAGGAATATACTTGACAAATCATTTTACTTTACAGTCAAAATAAATGGTTACGTTTTACTTCTTCATTTAGGGTTGCCATATCGACGAAATTAGATTTAGGTCGTCTTACTTATTGCATTCATGATATCTCGTAGTTTTTATATATTGCGTCAGATCTATGTATTAATTTATTATCTATATTTCCACATAGTATGACCGTGTCTTAGCCTTAATCTGTTGACAGTGGCAATTCAAAATGCAAGGATTTTTCAATAAATCAATTGCTGTTTAGTTCCTTTTTAAGTATTGAACCATTATTAAGTAAAATCGTATCAGTTTGGGCATCCCTTATATACCCTCTGTAACCACATTTTCTCAATCAAAATCTTTTGCAATTATAAAACAACTAAAATATATAATAATTTTCACTCATTCGAGCAGTATGGACCATAAATATGCAACTAATAATCGTTCATAGTTTTGCGAAGGTAATTTATTGGCAGATACAATTTACCTATGAAATGACAGAAACCTCCTGTACCTAAAAATTCACTCCATTTAATATACATTCTAAAATTCTTCCTATTGAAAATTTATACAGGACAAACATCACAATTAGTACATAAAGTAAAATATCATTGACGACACATCTGACATAAAGGTAGGCAAATATCTTGGTTGATGAGGCTCGAAATTTAAATAAAATCCTTGTTTAACTGATTAATATTCAAGTATGAATTTGGATGTGCCCTTAAGTAAGTATTTAACTTCTAAATGTATGTGTCGCGAACACAATCACAGTTGTCAAAGTGGATGGTTTTCTGAAGCAGCAATATTTGTTTATAAAACAAAACAATAATTATTCCAGACGTTTCAAGGCAATTTCAATGGTTTAATATCTGATGGGTAGAGGAGAATATGCAACTCACTGCTCGAATATGGTTGATATATCCTCGAACATGGAGTTGCATACATACGACACTGACAGGATATACGCATGAGAACAATATTTGCGATTCGTTTATATGAATTATAACATTAGTTATTTTTCAGAGAGACAACTTCTTTTATTATGATATCGATATTATTGAAATATATGAGCTGGGTTTCATTTAGAGGTGTGTTAGAAGGCAGCAACTCTTATTTACGCTTGCCGCTTATGTCACAAAATGCTATATTCAATTATATAACATATGTTGTGAAAGAGCAATATTGAACTTGTAGTTTAGAAACATTCGTAACTGACATAAATAAATGGAGCCACAATTATATTGAATGAATTTGTGTTTTATGGGTATTTTATAATTGATTTGACCAGCAATTACGTTTGAGGCATGCTTAGAAAGGTTTTCAAGCCAGTGTTCTTTTATGAATTATAATAGGTTTGTGTGTATACATCCACCTCATCTACGAATTATATTGCTATAGAAAGATCAGATAGAAATGTGATTGAATGAAATATATATCTCCGAAGGTTCCTCTAAGCCAATTATACACGTTGTAAATGCGGAGAGTGATGCTGTGCATGAATACTATTTTATTAGTGCATGAAAGGATACATTATATGATAGCCGATTTAGCATGGGACAGGTTCATGTTAACCAAACTTAAATATATTGCGTAGTGGGTACACAATTATTGACAGTTTAAAATCTGTTGTGGCTAACAAAAATCAATAAAAGTATAATAATATATTTAAGTAGTGTCCAAAGGTCATACAGTTTGAATAAAAAGCATAATAATTGAAGGTACTAAGAAAAGGATTTTTATTTCTTTGCATCACATACTAATGTGTTAGGTTTGGTGAAATTGGAAATCGTGGTCAAATTGGAAATACCGCTTTTACGTAAGTATTTTAGGAAAGGTAGCGCTTCTAGTTCTACAATAAAAAATGAACTATAGTTAATGAGCCGCAGTTTGGACCCTGTTTACCAAACTTGACAATCAGCCATAATTTATCAACCAAAAATAGATCAATTTATTAACATCTATACTTTTCTACTAAAGACGGATGTCTGGTAGAACCCTCCCCCCCCAAAAAAAAAAAAACATATTACTTTATGACATGCGTGCTGTCCAGAACAATCTTATCTTGAAATAATATTTGATTTATTTAATGAGAATATATAATGAAAATATATGTCCGAAATAATTTCGAAATATAGAATAAAAACATGGACATAAAATTTGACATTACTATATGCTAATATATTGATTGATGCGGAATATTGTACTACACCACGAAAATTAAAGAAATCTTCCTACTTTTGTATTGCGTTATGAGACTAAATTGAGTCGTGTCAGTAACTTATTGTTTTCATGCGTTTTATATAAATAAATGAAGACCATACTATACGTTGTAAAAGCAGCAATTTTTGCAGTGGACGAATACTATTTCATTACAATTTGGACCGGTCCAGTGGCCTAGTTGTTAGAGCATCCGCCTCGGATGCGGGGGTCGAACCCCGGCCGAATCATACCAAAGACTTTTAAAATTGGTAACAGCAGCTACTTCTCTACGCGCTCAGCCTTAAGAGATTAGTGTTAGGACTGGTCGGCCTGGTGTCGGCATGATGCTCAAGTGCTTAGCGGCATGATTCTCCAGTGCTAGACATCATTATAAACTGCCACACTGCAATCATCCTAGCGATAGGACTGAAAAATTGTTAAAAGATACAAATCCAAATCACACACACACGCATATACAATGATTCCAATTTGAAAGAATCAAAGTGCAAGGCTAGATTTATAACGATTCCATGGTGATGCCAAGCTTATGTAGGTTGCCGCGGCGGATTGTGACATTGGTTAGGAGGACTGTATTGATTTACTGGAAAAGAGGGACCATATATTCAGGATCAGCGGGATTACAGGGAACAAGGAGGCTCTCGACAAAACCTTTGACACACTGTCAGGAGCGTTTTCTGATTCATCATTTGACAACAGTTGTGGAGCAGGAAATGATTTGTAACCGTCGACTGGACGCAGCTATATGTTATAGTTTTGAATCAGTGATATTTAATATAAATATATGGTAAAAACATAATTCAATAATGCCGTATGACTGAAAATCAACTATACATATATCTTAATTGTAGCTGAACCAGACCTTGTTCATAACGTTTATAACATATATGCATTGATTTCCCTTGGTGACACAACATACATTTTTTATATTTGTTTAAAAAGTTGCTCATTGATCGTAATTTTTGATAGATCAATGTATCAGTTATATTTATTTATACGTTATATAGATTAATTCTCATTTGATTGCTGTCAGATTCATTATTCGTTCAATAACATCATAAGGGAACAACCCGTTCACGAAATTCTATTCAGTGTCTTCATTAGATCTAACCCTGTTTCATCCTGTTATACGGAAGAGACATTTTATTTTATTTTCTAGCAGTATTTTATATTTCTGATATGACATTTTAATATTTGACCATTTTAGCATTGAATGGAAACTAATATTTTCAAAACATATGACAATATTAACCAGTGTTTCTAAAATGTGGAATCATCATTTATTCATATTTGCCATGATTACTGAATTAGCTAAGTGCATACACTGATAAATAATTAAAGTCTTTGCTGAAAAAACATCGATCACGCATTACCGCTCATTACCAGACTGAATAATTACATAAAGAACCTCAGACACATCAAATAAGCACAGTATCATAAACATCAATCATTTCTAGCCGTGAAGGAACAAAGGACCTAAACTTTCACATCAGAGCTGTGAAAGGTTCTTTACAATTAAAACGTGAATGAAACTATTTAATTGATGAAACTTTGTTCACTTGATTTATTCACATGGTTAATTGACGTGAAACCCTTCTCACGTTTACCACGAATCATTTGATGACGGTATATAGGTGATGACAACTTCTGTCTGATTAGCTTATTTGTTTTGTACTGATATATGCTATTGCTATATACATATTGCAATATCCGTTACGTTATTTCACGCACAACTGTTAGCAGAATCAATGGCGTTTGCATAAATTATCAATTTGTTTCATTAAACGTACAAATAAATCTATGACAATCTAAAGCTATCATATGCTCAAAAAACATATTTTCACTTCGCTATTGGTGTATTGATCAAGTAATATCTGTTTCAACTGGTTATACCGTTCCACAGGTTTGAAAATGCATGTACAATGCATCCTTCAAGACTGCTTTTCTTTTCCAGATAAAATGGTAATGTCGCACGATTATTGTATTGAATGAAACATTAGGCTTTATGCAATCAAATTCTACGATTGTTTGTTAATTATATCCCCTTCCATAGAAGCTGGTATAGTGGAAATTTACCTTGCGGCCATTAGGTATCTCAAAGATATAATGTGACAAAGAGATACTACATGCAAGCATTGCTTTGTCTGCCTAATTACCGAAAACACTGAAATTAGTTTCCTGAATGAGATATTTATTTATCATGTCATGAATTGTTGAATGAATTTGACACTATAGTCGTGCGCAGAAAGTAAACCAAAGAATTTAACAGAATGATGCACACAGAGTCAAACAACTAATACATAAAAAAAATGATATTGTTCTTAATTGGAGCTACTAAAAACATTAAACTTCAACAAGTAATCAACTTATGCAACTAATAAACAAATAGGAATGACATATGCATCTATTACTATAGATGATATAGAATTTGTACACAAATATGAATAAAGTATGATTTTACTCCAAAAGGCATTACATTATGGGCCGGCACACAAATATGAAGAATGCATGAGTCTATAGCCAAATATGATTCAAGTACAAAAGTTGTACAAAGATTTGAATAATATATATCTCATCCGTAAGTTGCATGCTAGGTGTTATTGATTTCACCCAAGCAGAGCTATTTAATTATTGATTCGTCTCATATAATGATATTGAACAATAATGATTCAAAAAGAATCTCGTGGAGTTCAGTTGACTCTCACGAAATATTTTTCAGTTCCACGGCTATCTTCAAATGATAAAGGAGCCACCACGCATGGTCCACCCATCACAGTCCGCTGAATGAACCCTCAAAAGCCTCTCTTTTCCATGCAGGATCTTTAATCACAAAGTCTTAGTCCCTCACTGTGACCAAACCAATATAAAACGTCATCCGAGCCAACGTCGCCATCAACAGCAACATACGAGTTACACGAAACCCATCATACGTCGTCGAGTCGACATGCAAAAATAACTATGTATGTATGTATGTATGTATGTATGTATGTATGTATGTATGTATGTATGTATGCATATATGTATGTCAGTGTCTTTGTTGTATTTTGCATGTGGTATTACACAGGTGTTACATCCTATGCGTATATTTACTTGTAACATTCACACATATATTATATATACATGTGTGTGTTGTTTCCATTGATCTAATAAATAAGGACACATATGAAATAGATTATTAACATAATATGTATGCATTATTGCTTTCATTTGTTATGTGAATTTAATAGTCCTTTTTAGATACATTACTATACTATTTAGTTTTCCTGGAAACAACATGTTTAAATATTTCACTATACATCATTTGCCTGAAAGTCAATTTGCAGTGTTGGCTGCTGGTATTCGGCTTACCCGATTGATATTGTCAATGTCTTTGATATCGCTTTAACTATACTCAGCGCAGCGCTTTGAAAGTTATTTGAAGTTGAACAATGGTAGCTTTGTCCATTGTGAGAAAACTTTGCTGAAGACTAAAATGGTACTATAATATCCGCAATAACTCTAACATAAAGATATATACTTCTTTATTGATGTTTATTCAAACGCTGATTTGAATGTGTTTATGTTTATTAAAAGTTAAATATTCACTTGTTATATTGACATGCGGCTATTTCCTGAAAGACGCTAATTGTTGTATATACTATTTTGAAGTAAGTGATTTTGTTGATGCGTCTAAACTGATAGATCGAAAACATAGACAAATTGAAGCACATTTAAAAGGATCGTAACTGACGTAGTTATATATTAAAATCCAGGACGAATCCACGTTTTTATTAACTACGCTTCATTGTCTGTCACGTGAATCAATACCGCTTAATTCTTTTGAAAATTAATTTGGATCAATGCAAAACTTGGCAAGCATTGTTGCCAATCATTGTGTTTAGTTGACGGTTTGCATAATGCTGCAGTATCAATATGACAAATGCAGATGCTTAATTTCTTCCAACTGGATATCGGGATAAATATCGACAT
>JAECUM010029953.1:0-42690 GCA_016617855.1 Megalonaias nervosa
TATTTAATACCCACCAAAGACAACACAGGTCAGCTGACTCAGTGTGTCCTTAGGCATGGTACTTAGCTCTCATATCCTTTGCATGATACAGTCAATGTATTGAGACTACATTCATGGCATGATACAGTCAATGTGTTGAGATTGCATTCGTGGTATGATATAGTCAATGTGTTGAGACTACATTCCTGGTATGATACAGTCAATGTGTTGAGGCTATATTCCTTGGCATGATACAGTCAATGTGTTGAGACTACATTCCTGGCATGATACAGTCAATGTGTTGAGAGTGCCTCTAATGAACATGGAACTAATTTTTAATAACATATATTAGTCTCCCCTTCATTACAATACATTTAGATGGTTCTCATCAGTCTAATAAAATATGACAAACAATATACTATATCGTTCCATAAAAACTGCCTCTAAGAAGGGTATGGTCTTAACCATTCAGATGGTGTATCATCTAATGAGCATGCATGCACCAATATTGAGTTAAGACAGATATTTTCACTGCTAGTCATACATTATTACCCTGCTGTAAAAATTCAAATTTTTTTTATTATTCTCCACTGAAATAATCTTATCGACAATGTTCTTCAAAAAGCTTTCTCTAAACGTCACTTAAATTACATGCAAAAGGATAGAAAACATGTCCTCACATGTATACAACTTCACAATGTGTATTTAGAAATCTGCAAAATGAGTACTGATTGAAGATTGTACTGGTAAATTCCTCCCATTTGAAGGCATGTGTATGTTGCCTTTCTGCTATGTCACCATTATTTGTGTGTGTTCGTTGTGTTTTTTTTATTTTTAATGTAGCTTTAACAATTTTATTCATATCGCTAAGATGTCTGCAGTGTGGCAGTAGCATCATGTCCCACCCAGTTGCATTATCCTGACACCAGGCTGACCAGTCCTAACACTAACCTCTTAATGCTGAGCACCAAGCAAGGCAGCTGCTAGTACCATTTTCATAAGTCTTTGGTATGAGTCGGCTGGGGTTTGAACTTGCTACCTCCCACATCCAAAGCAGATGCTCTAACCATTTAGGCCACCGAAGTGTGCCCATGGCAATGCAAGCATTCATTCTGGAGAAATAACAACACAAAAAAGTTTAAAGATGGATGCCAAGATTTTGGAGGATAGGTAAGTATTACTTTAACATGTGACCTCTACATGTGTTTTGGTGAAAAAAACAACATGCTGATGTGATGATCTGTTCAGAAGATTTTAATGATAACCCCTGTAATGGTCCTATTGGGATATTACATTTGCATCATTTTCAAACTGCATAAGATAACAAGTCTGTCATGGAAAATCCTATGTTGATCTGACCATTTGTTTAGGACAGGTGAATTACCAACACGGTTCCCACACTTTTCTAAAGATAAATTTCCAGGTCATTTCCAGGGTTTTTCAAGGATGAAATTAATTTTTTCAAGGTTCACATATGACCATTACTGAATGGAATTAAAGAACATTTTAAATTATAAAATATGCATTTTCTAAATCTAAAGATGTTTCTCTTTCAAGACTCTCCAAAACATCTGTGTCAGAAAAGATGATGTACAAAACCACAAAATGTATCACATGAAACAAGTTTGATTATTTTCCTATAAATTGACATGTAAAGTCATTTCAATGTACAGAGTAGAAATTCTAACTTTATTTTGCTGCCCTGCATTATGTTATTAAGTGGGAACAACATAATGAACATAAATCAGTTTTTTTTTCCATTCGAACCTTTAATTCTAAAGAATTCTATAGCAATATATATATATGCATCTTACAGAAAGTAAACATTTCCTATTACAGTATAAAAAAACAATAATTGCAAATAATTAGAATCTTGTCTTGTAAAGAAAAGAGTTTAACCCTGAATTTATCTGTGCCAATAAAATCCCAAAACACGATTTTTCAAACAACCTAATCTCCTTTAGATGATCTGGCTAAAAGTCCATCATTTAAAAAACATTTTCAAAAAGGGTTGATTTAAATTTTGACAAAAGACCTTCAGATTATATACTGTTGTATAAACAAGGACTGAATTTTCTGTAAAATCAACTTCTCTTCTTGTATTTCATTAAACCAGTCCCCAAACTTGTATTGGTACAGGGGCTTGTATTGTTTTTTAATATATAAAAAAAAATATAAGGGATGACAATTTCACATTTCAAACGAATAGCAGTCTGTTTTCTAATCTGGGTTTCCTCTGAATATTCCTATTCCATTTTTCATATTTATAGTCATTTAGGTTGGGGTGTGGGGTCATTGCAATTGCACATAAAAAACTTGGAATTTGCCACCACCGTGCAGTAGCGACATATGGTAGTTGCTTACCAGCGGGCCTAGAAAATTTAAACTAATGTTATATTGACTTATACCTGCATGAAATCGATAGAAAAATGATTTATTTTCTAAGAAATGGCAAGTATTATAATCGTTATGTCTTTAATCTGCTGACAGACAAGACGAAACTATAGCATAGATGAAACCTGACCCGGTACCCGCTATTTGCATTATTAGTCACATAACTTCACAAATCTCAAACGATGACATTGGAAGTCCAGTAGTCATGTGATATCAACAACAAACTCCTTTTTAATGTTGTTGTACAGAAATTTAATTATATTAAATGAAAAGTCTGATACTTTTTTGTAAAAACCATCAATTTGGCCAGTCTGATTTATCAAGCAGAGAGCACATGTCAACGTGGTAGTCACGTGATACAACAAAACTCCAGAAGTTGTTCTCAGAATATATCAATATGGAAAATTTTGTGTTCTTTCATTTTTGTATTTTTATTACAACCAGTATACGACTTTTTGTTTTCTCTACAACATTTGAAAATGTAGATTGTTAGATTTGTGTACTCATGCGACTAGCAATGCAAATCACGAGTACCAGGTCACATTCTATCAAAGCCGTAGTTTTATCTTGTCTTTCAGCAGATTAAAGACGTAACGATTTTAATACTCACAATTTCTGAGAAAATAAGTCATTTTCATATCGATTTCATGCATATATCACTCAATCTAACAATGTTTAAAGTTTGCTAGGCCATCTGGTAAGCGGCTGTGCTTTGCCACCACCATGTTGGCTTCTTGTGATGCTAGACTGGTTTTCATACCTTCCATGTAAGGAAAGATACGGATATCGAGCTGACTTTGAAAATAAAAGTGTACTAGACGAATCTGATCCACTGAGTGTTTGGATTGATTCAGCATGTATGTTTATTGCATGCACCCAAATGAGCCATACTGCACCCTCTGAATATTCTGGTTAGAACTCAATAAATTTAACTCACGCTCAGTTTAGTTATGACTCAATTACGTGATTGTTTCAGGCGTCAAGTGGTGGCAGAAAATTCCCGGGTTTTTCCCCGACTTTCATCAATATTTGTGCAATTCAAGGACTTTTCATGGTAGGGAAAAAAATTATCATTTCTCCTGACTTTTTCCCAATTTCCCAGTTGCGTGGGAACCCTGTAGCAATAACATGACCTTCAGGATGGCTGCCCAAGTGACCATTCTGGATGTCAAATTGGCATCATTTTCAATTCAGACTATCAGCATTGTCATTTGCAGTCTTTTTGTGAAAACACTATTTTTCCTGACCATTTATGCTGGAGGAGCAGCAATATGACTTTGAAAATTGTTATTGCATGGTAGCTATACTGGATGTCAGATAATTTTCATTCTGTACCATTTACATAGCATAAGAAGTTGTTCAGTGAAAATCCCATGTTAATTCATTTAGGAGTAACAATAAGAAGATCGATGGTCATTATGGTGGCCTTCATGGATGTCAGATTGGCATCATTTTCATTTAGGATGATTTACATGTCATATGAAGTCCTATAATAAAAACCAATGTCAATATGATAATCAATTCAGAAGGAGTAGCAAAAACAAAGTTTACAGGATGATCACCATAACATCCATAGATATGTGGAAAAATCCATTTTATAAAAAGTGAAATGCTCCAACATTTAACATGCAATCAACTCTAATTTCCTCATTTAATTAAAACTTACATACATGCCCACACCCTATGTACAAGTCTAAAACATGTTTCTCCAAACCAACATCCACCACCAAAGTTGCATTGCACTTTTGTCACAATAAGGATGTGTGTAATGTGTTTTTGTTTATATGGCTCCAATATTTCAAATAAGGTTGTGGAAATAAAGGTCGCATCCAATGTATGAAATTTCTTCCTCTCCTGTTGGATGAAGCTTACAGCTTAAAATGTCAAACTTGTCCTCTGTACCCATGGATAAATGGAAGACCTGTGCCCACTCTCCTTTGATAATCCACATAATCTTCTCCAAAAAAATTCAGTAAATAGATTTCTTCCTCCTGCACTCGTTCTTTGAAAAATCGCCATGATGCCAAGGTATATCCCACTAGGCAAATTGGATTACACAGTAATATCTGAAAAAGATGAGAAATTATTTGGATCAAAATATTGTTGACCTGTTCTTGATACCTAACAAAATGATACAATGGTGCTATAATGAGCCTGATACTGAACATTATTTCTAGAGCAGCAAATCCCAAGGTGAAAATTACTTATTTTTTCTCGTGTAACTAATATGGTAAAAATTAATGATAACTTAAACTGCCTTTCACAAGAAACTGAAAAGTCCCCAAACCATGACAGTCTAAACTTTGAATCAGAATAAAACTAGAATCACAGCTTAGAAATTCTTCTTGGCTTTGATCCTTCAACCAGACTGCCAAATATCTATGATGCAGATGTACCCTTTATACCAACTCAGACTTGAATTTGTTGCTAAAAAAAACTTTAGAGCATTCTCAAAACTTTTTCAGCAAGAAATTCAAGCTCTAGCTCAAAATCTACAAATTTTGACAATCTATAACTGTAATTAGAATAAAACTAGTATCAAAAGTCCAAAAGCCCATGAATCAGACTGCCAAATTTTCACGACTTAGGCATTTGGTTTTTTAATTCAGCATCTCACTCAATAAGTTTTATTTTATGTTCATGGTCGTATCTTAATATAGTGCAGACAGTAGCTCAATTAGCAAGGCACTAAACTCATTCTCCAGTGGCTGCAGATTTGATAGCTGCCCAGGCCAGCCTGTATTGGTTGTCTCAACGAATCCCTGGAAAATGCTCTTAGATCCAAATTTCTCAGTCTCATATACATGATATTTGCTTGTCTCAAGTGACTGATGGATATGTTTCATCATGTGGGTGAAAGAAAAACCAGTATTTCCATCTGTAGCAAAGCCACTAGTGAAAATATTTGAGTTTTCACCCATGAGACAAAATATATCCATCATTTACTTAAAACAAGCTAATTTTCTTTTTATTTTATGCTAAAACACATTGCCTAACTAAACTGTATAACAAACTTTAGCTGCAGTTTTTGTGTGTAAGATTAGGTCATCTGTTTACTTTAATATTCTGCTGTGTTTTGTGTATATCTGAACAGAAAATACCAGTGGTAACACAATTCTCTTGTAATTCATGGTAAATGAGCACATTTAAAAAACATGACAAAAATGCTAAGTACTTTTTGGGATGAGAACTTGGTACACCTGCATAACATGTCACTATAATTACCACTATATCAAGCAATTGACAACAGGATAGATGAAATTGTTTTGTCATAATCTTATCAATGTCTACTAACTGTAGTGAAAATATAATTTAGATAATTCACTGGAGTGAATTATCAACATTTCTCTTGGAAAATCAACTAATTCACAGACTAGCATAAAATAGTTAATAATTATTTAAAAGTGTCATTATAGCCAAACTTTCAAGCAACTTGTGTAAGACAGGTTTCAGTGCATTAGGTTGTTTTTTTTAGTGCATGCTTTAACAGCATTATTTCAAATGACACCTGAAAACACTTTCTCAGGTATAGGCTAGTACATTTAATCCTTTAGCATGCACAAGAAAAAAGTATTACATCTTATTACTCCTAACTCCACCCCCAATATTTTGTCCACTCTGTCCCCTTCATTTATCCCTCTGTCTGTAATCTAGGTTTCTAATTTAAAATTAAATAATATATAACCGTGTTATAACTTACATCATAAATTGTTTGGACATGTGCGTGTCTTATCACCCTTTATTTTGAGCCTATAATTAAAGCTAAAAGGTACAAAACTTACACCGAGCTTAATCTAAAAACATTTTAAAATGACCTTAATCATTTAAGTATAGATAATGTTGTTGGCAAAAGTGCAAATGTTCAAACAAAATGCCCCTTCCTCCCAACACACAGTAATAATTTCTAACCAAGGCATTGCAATCATATTAAAAATTGTAAAAGAACTTCAGACAAGCATGAAATACCCACTTGAGTTCCGATACTCCAGTAAAACCATCCCACATAGGCTGGATGCCTGAATAGAGAATACACTCCCCATGTCACAAGAATGTGCCCCTCATGTTTCTCATACTGAACATAGTGATTAAAGTTTGTACTAGCTGTATACATGCTGGCTTTCCTCAGTGTATCTCCGCCCACAACAAGACACGAACCTATTATACTAATATAGCTCAGCTGCTTTAGTCCTACAAATGAAAGAAGATAAACATCTATTACTGTTAATTAAAATGTGTTCCTAGGTATACATATATAAGGCCTACAAATGAAACAAGATTATCATCTATTACTGTTAATTAAAATGTATTCCTAGGTATACATATATAAGGCCTACAAATGAAACAAGATTATCATCTATTACTGCTAATTAAAATGTATTCCTAGGTATACATATATAAGGCCTACAAATGAAACAAGATTATCATCTATTACTGTTAATTAAAATGTATTCCTAGGGTATACATTTATAAGGCCTACAAATGAAACAAGATAAACGTCTACTACTGTTAATTAAAATGTGTTCCTAGGTATACATTTATAAGGCCTACAAATGAAACAAGATAAACGTCTACTACTGTTAATTAAAATGTGTTCCTAGGTATACATATATAAGGCCTACAAATGAAACAAGATTATCATCTATTACTGTTAATTAAAATGTGTTCCTAGGGTATACATTTATAAGGCCTACAAATGAAACAAGATATGCATCTATTAGTGTTAATTAAAATATGTTCCTAGGGCATACTTTTATGAGGCCTGCAAAATAAGATACAAGTCTATTACTGTTAAAATGTATTCCTAGGGTATACATTTATAAGGCCTACAAATAAAACAAGATAAACATCTATTACTGTTAATTAAAATGTATTCCTAGGGTATATATTTATAAGGCCTAAAAATGAAACAAGATACATGTCTATTAGTGTTAATTAAAATGTATTCCTAGGTCTACATTTATAAGGCCTACAAATGAATGAAGATACGCATCTATTACTCTTCATCAAAATTTATTCCTAGGGTCTACATTTATAAGGTCAACAAATGAAAGAAAATACATGTCTATTACTTTTAATTAAAATGTATTTCTAAGGTATATATATATATATGAGGCGTACAAATTAAAGACACATGTCTATTAGTGTCAATTAAAATGTATTCCTAGGTCTACATTTACAAGGCTGTAGAAGAAGATACACATCTATTACTGTTAATTCAAAGAGATTTTCTAGCGTTAAAATTTGTATAACAACAAAAAATTTAAACATGTAAATAATCCAAGCAATGACTCAATTATAATGGGACTGCACAGCTATCCATCTAAAAGTTTTCGTACAAGAGTGCCAGGTACAAAGAGAGAGAGGCAGTGACAGTGAAAGTAGGAGAGAGAAATCTAATAATCTGCAGAGTATGACAGACATAAAACATGAAGCCAATGAAAGTCTGATTTACAATAGGAAATCAATTATTGAGAAACAGTAGTTGTCATATAGCATTTCTATCATTAGTAGTACATGCATTCAAGTCATATTTGGTGGCAGTTCATTGTTTGTTACTGTGACAGCCTATGAAATTTTTCACTTTGTCACATATTAACTTTATAAAATGCAAAAATGTAAGTGAAGTTCTGAAAAACTCATACTTACCTCCTGAAAATTAGTATATAAACCTTGTGTTTTGTACTGCTCTACACTGTCCTCCCTCTCCACCATGTCAGATGCCTAATTACATGGAAATATGTAACACTTTACATTGCCCTCCTACCTCCCCTTGTCTGGTACACACTTACCTGGAAATATGTAAAGCTCTAATACAAATTCCATCAAACTGCAGAGTGCCGCCAGCTTGTATTCTCTGCTGTGGTCAAGGAGGTAGGAATCCAAGGTTAGAGTCTTTGGATTGGTTACAGCCGTCACAAAATATTCTGACCAATGGAAAAAACTAATAGCTGCTAGGTAACATCCAAAATGGATCCATGCTGATCCAGAAAATGCTATCATCAGCCCAATGGCAAAAGCACATCCAAGAAAACCCCCACGTACTCCAACCTGTACAAAATTAAGGCCAAATAATAATAAAAAAAGGATAATTGGTAAATACATGTACAAGATCCAACTTTATTATGGTTCAACTTAAGTCTGTTCAATTTACTCTCAAAATTTGCTTTTCTAAAATCTTTCTATTCTCTTCACATGAAAGGCATTGAAAAATTTGTATTACATAATGTACAATTTTTATGTAAAATTATGCTCTACACGTAATCAGTTCTTTTGTAGTCACCACTGATAATAATCCTAATATCAACATACAGGCCTATATATCACATTCGGTGATCTGGCAATAAAGATTCTTCTGTCTGTTTAAGAAATGTCTTCCCTTTCCTATCTGCCGAAAAGACATCTATGTATTTTTTTACAGACAAACTACATCCAGTATGAAGTAAATATTTTCTTCACATTCATCCTCACCTAATATATTGTACATCTAAGCGAACAAGTAACCAAAACAAGGGAAGACTGAAAATCAAGACTAACAGAAAATTCCAGCCTACTTTACACTTAAAAATTCATATTCTACTTGGCTGTTTCTATAATTTTGCTTTTAATGCAGGCAGTTCCTATCTAAACCACTGTTCTCGGTATTCTCAACTACTAACAGTACTCCCTAATAATAATGATGCTTCTGCAAGCTATAAATATCTATTGCATTATATGTGAGAGCATGTTATTAAGAACATGTTTTGCTATAAGCAAAACTGTGTTATAATGAGGTATGTATATAAACACAAAAATGTGGTAAAGTTCTAGAATAGACCTGAATAAAATTAGCATTTTACTTCCTGGTTTTGGTCCAATTGCATTTATCAAAGTTCCAAGAGGTATCCTGAGAACACTGCAAATTACAAATTTATAATATTAGAATGAGTCTTAAGCATTAAGATGCTAATCATACTTTTAGAATGCATCAAACAGTTTAGTGACCATCATCTTCGCTAGCCAAGGTTCCATTATGATAACCCTATCTACACCTTGGCAGATCAAACAGATATATTGGTGCTTTGTCCTAATGACATCTATTGGATTTTATGAGTTGCCTCTCTTAGTATGTAATGCCAACTAACCATTTGCGTGGTGCATTGTACATAGGCCAAAAACGGTGGTGGCGATTGACCTAACAAGGGTACTTTGTGAGTTTAACATCGAAAGCATGGCTATGTACCAGAGGGAAGCCATTACAGGTGTATTTGAGTGAAAGGTATTGGTGCAAACAGACTGGCAGTGGAAAATTGCTTATTTATCACTTCATTCAAGTTGTGTGCTCCCCTTGTCTCGATCATGTAGGAACAGTGTTCAAATTTGAACAAACAACTTAATTTTGATTGGATGCGGTGGATTGCCACTGCCACTTATAAAAAAACACATGAATCTCTCTTTCATATAGATAATGCACACAATAACCTGTCTCTTTTTCATATAGATAAGCAGACACTAATCTCTCCCTCTCATAAAATAAAGTAAACACTAATCTTTCATAAAGATAAAGCACACACTAATCTCTCTCATACAGATAAAGCACACACTAATCTCTCTAATAAAACACACACTAATCTCTATCTCTCTCACTAATCTCTCTCTCAAAAAGCACACACTAATCTCTCCCATATAGACAAAACACACACTAATCTTTCTCATATAGACAAAATACACACTAATCTCTCTCATTTATCTGGACTGTTTGTAAAGCACACATGAAATCGAAACTTCATTCATCATGTACTTATATGTGCTGTGAATGTGCTTTTTATTGATTTAATTTAGCATGCACTACGCTCTCTCTCTCTCTCTCTCTCTCTCTCTCTCTCTCTCACATTCACTCATGGACAATTAACTTTCACCTTGTTTCTCAAAAATTTATACTTTATTACACACATGTAAGTATGCAATGAGAACAAGATCTGCATCAGTATTTTTCTTGTTGATTATTACTTCATAAATATGGAAATGTCCTGAAATGTGAAAAATTTATATTGACTGTCAGATGATAATTCCTATTTCATTCATTCATACATTTTGGGAATATATATAATCTTTCTTTGTCACCACATTGACTGAATCCCTGTCTTCAGACTTTCTGTTCTCCTCCAAAAGCACAAGCATTCAGAAAACACAGAGCTGACACCACGGTATAACGATGTTTAAACTAACTCCTTTCCTTGTTAGACAGTAATTATGGCATTAGGAAACTAGGATTTTCTGAGGGAGATAATCTTTTCCACTATGATCCCCAATACATGGAGTACAGTGTCCCAACATAAACCCATGGCAACCATACCGCAGATGTATATAAAAATTACGATTCTGCATTTAAAATGTATGGCCATTTTTGCCTGCTTCATGTTGCCTGCCTTTCGGGGGATGCCTAAACTTACTCAGCATTATACAGCCAAGATGGTGCTGTAGTGTCATTAAACTCTATATATATATTTTTTAGCTCTGTGACTCGGGGGGGCCCCGAGTGGCCGAGTGGTCTAAAGCGCTCTCCATTACGGATCACTGTCATCTCACCTCTGTCTGCGTGGGTTCGAGTCTAAGATTCGGCGAATGTGGATATGTGAGAAAGCTTGCCAGTAGCTTCTCGTGGGTCGGTGGTTCTTTCCGTGGATTTCCCGGTTTCTTTCTCCACCATTAATACTGGCCGCCATGTATAGCCTATCGTGTGCTGAAAAATGGCATTAAGCCCCACAACAACAACAACAACAACAACTGTGACTCGGGCTCCAATTCAAGGAACAAATGTATCCATTTACATTAAAGAAATATCAAATACTTCTCCCATTTTTTTTTGTAAACCTAATTTGAATCCTGCATAATAATATATCAACTTGTGGAGTAAACAAAAACTCACACGAGGAAAGTTTTCAGTTACTTGATAGTTTAGACAGTATTAACAGTATTAGATGTAAAATATTATAAAATGTCATGCTGCAAATAAGTCATGGATAAGTTTTGGTCAGGATGGCCCAGCCGCTAGAAAGCTGAAGGCAAACAAGACACTGTAAAACAAAAGATGCTGTCTGATTAACTTTTATTTGATCATCTCAAGAATAAGTTTGAACCTGAGGTTAAATTCCCAATCGTGTTGTTGCTGTAGTTAAGTAAATGTTTTTCAGTTTCTTTCACTGCTGCTTTGAAGTGTTTCCTTCCATTCTGTTCCTAAGTTTTCACTGCCGAAACATTTGGCTTTAGCAGTAGTTTTCTTTAGAAGAGTTCCATTTTCTAATCATAAACTGATGTATTCAATGATGATATAACTTTTCTCAACTGTAGCAGTCAGGGAAAATGTTATAATTGTCTAGCTTACCCGGTACTTCAATATTCCTCTTGTTTTCAAGACTGTTAGAATACTGGAATTTTCTTTTCTAACCAAATACAATGTTCAACAAGTTTGGGTTTTTGTGGGGTTGAGCTGGGTGATCTTTGTACAGATACGGTACCGCTATAACATGAAGTATATACAATACTACAGCATCAACATCACCAAACTGGTCAGTCCTACGATGTATGACATCCATCACTGATATTTATGTTGTTTGGATGCAATGTCTTACTTCCAGTATGAATGGTGTTGTTGAGTGAAATCCCCGATCAACTGACATGGGAACTTGAGAACAATTCTAACTGCTATACAGGGATCAAGCTAGACTTGAATCTTAGGGAGAAGTGACTTCTCGTTTTGGACAGAACAGGGAGAAGTGAGAGCTCAAGAGGGAGAAGTGGACACGAAGCAAGGAACGCAATATATATATATATATATATATATATATATATATATATATATATATATAATGTGTGTTCTCTTATTTGAATTATGTGCCCTCTATTTCCCAGTATTCATATTTGCATTTAACATTGGATTTAAGCAATACTTTATTTTCTAGTAGAAAATTTTCTTAGTTGTTTTGGCCATATGACTCTAAAAGAGAATAATAGAAACTGCATTGTAACAAAATTTAACTGAGTAACCAGATTACATTGTTGTAATTGCAAGTTGGTAAAACTGCTTAATCAACTACCTTAATTAATTTTTTAAATATATTTTTGCATTTTTTATATACTTTTTAAAAGTTCACAATAACAGCACTTTCAAAGATTTTTAAACGCGTTTGACACAACCCCTGTACCATGTACATGTGGGCAAATGCACACGTGTCCTCATTTCTTTGTTGCGGAAAAAACATTACTGTAACTATTCATACATATCACACTAAAATGCATAAAATTACAGACATGGCTCATTTATAGTCGGTATATGAACTAAACCCCCATTTCCAACCGAATCAACACAGACGTGAGTGCATCTATTTTTAGGAGGGGTTTTCGTAATGTAATCACTAACTTTAGACTATGTAGCTTCATTACAACAGTCCATGATAGGATTGCAAATTTATGGTTTATTTATTTGTCTACGTACTTGTATTAATTTTAGGCATTGATTAAATATTATCTGCTTCGCAGCTTTATCCGTACTGTCACAAATACGAGTCACGTCAGAAAACAATTTTGACCTTACAACGCTTCTCTGCAAATTCCAAAAAGTAGCATCTTCTCATACGTTTCTGACCTATATAATTGCATTTTAAAGTTAAATCTTAAATAACATAATACCTAGGCTTTGTTTTCTATGAATGGTATATTTTTCTGAATATATTTGCTCGATGATTTAGGAAAACAGACAATCTAATAAACTGGTACTACCCAGACATAGCGATGTCTGCCATTTTTTCCCCCCATTACTGGTACACTTACAGTTTCAAACTAATTTTAAGATGAAATAGTGTACAAGAGGCAGTTAAAATATCCAGATCATCGATTTTATTCTTAAAACACAAATTGCCATATACATACTATTGCTAAAGTTTCGAAACACAAGTTTGTATGATTTTATCATCGAAGGATAACATATATAAAAATCGGGTAGTGATAGGGGCCTTAGTTGCCAACTCGGGAAATGGTTAATGGTCAATCAGTTATTAAAACACATGCCTGTGAATGTGCAAGAATTTGTTTGTCAGCGTAATTGATATCAAAACTAGACCTAGCTACTGATGGCTTGAAGAATACTGTTCGCTACAAAATAATACTAGAATAAACCTGATAAACCTGCCTAAGGCAAGGGGGCATCTCAAAGGTATGATTTGTCAATGTACCGCTAAAAAAATCATAGGGCAAAGTCGTTTTCGCTTTCCTAACAGAAGAAGGGGAAGTTTACATATTTTAGGCGACTTAATCGCCCACTTCGCCTGGTAGCGTGACCCCTGGCTATCATCAGACTATGCTAATTTTCATATCTTTATGCTAATGGAATCAAATTCTGACACAAGCAGGTGGATGCATTTTAGAGTTCCACTGGCATACATTTCAGCTGGTTGAAATGCAATGGTAGTTGAGGAGTGCTAAGTTTCTTTAACATAATTAAGCTATCCAATCATCTTTGCCAACATTAATATTTCTTTCTTCATTTTGTTAAAGAAACTTGCCACAATTTTGAAATAACATTTCTATTAAATCCATAATCATGGAGTTACTTGAAACCTCCCAACACACCCTAACATACTTTTTATACACTTAATATACAAAGTATCTGTTCTTTAGGTATCATATAAACCGGTTACACAAAAATATCAGAAAGGTTGATTAGTTGCAGTAGATTGGTTGTTACTGTTGTGGGTTTAACAACCCTTTTAAGTACATGATAAGTTATACATTGTGACCAGGATCTCTGGTGGAGGAAGAACCTGAGAAAACCCCTGGAAGAACCATCAACCCATGGAGGGGGCCCTGAGTGGCCGAGTGGTCTAAAGCGCTCTCCGTTATGGATCACTGCCATCTCACCTCTATCTGCATGGGTTTCAGTCTAGGATTCGGCGAATGTGGATATGTAAGAAAGCTTGCCAGTAGCTTCTCGTGGGTCGGTGGTTCTTTCCGGGGATTTCCCGGTTTCTTCCTCCACCAATAATACTGGCCGCCATGTATAGCCTATCGTGTGCTGAAAAATGGCGTTAAGCCCCACAACAACATCAACCCATGGGAAGCTACTAGCAAGCTTTCTTATATACCCATACTATCTGAGCCCTAGATAGAAGCAAGATGTGAGTGATCCATAAAGGAGAGCACCTTATACAATTTGGCCACTTGAAATATAGCATAACATATAGACTTTATTATGTGTAACAGTGTCAATATGCCAAATGTGTTCCCCTGTCAATCAACCTTGGAACATATTATACAACACCATTTGTGTTGAAGATATAAAAAACAAGATAATTATCAGGAATGGATTTCTAACACTGTAGGACTATAAACTAGTTAGGTCAATGAATGTATGAGAATTTGCCCAGTACTGAGACGAAAACAAGGTAAAAGTCTAATATATTGTTTTCATGAGTTTAAAACTTGACTCTTTGTTTTAAGCTATGTTCAGTTATAATATTAATCAAGGACTGGCAGTCTGAGTTACCAAGTCTATACCAAAGTATATTCTATTTGTCTATAGTATTCATACACATTCACATCTGTACACCCTACTGATGGTGTTAGGGGCCCCATGGTGACAACCAGGTCAGAAATTTTAAATTGATGAATGAACTAAATTTTGTGCATTTTCATATCCTTGATGCTTTTATTATTAAAATCGGTAAGGGGGTACAAACAAATGGGTAGGTGTATGAATACTATAATCATTGTTGTCTATTATAATACAATTAAGACATCAACTACAAAGAAGTTGTCAATAGTTCCTACAATTCTGAATTGACAATGTGTTTATGGACTTAACAGTATCCATCACAGGTGGCTGATGCAAGCTAAATGTTGAAAAATATCAATAGCCTGAAGAAACAAGATCATAACAAGTGACAAAAGTTCCTCAGATTATTCTTATGATCTGTTCTGACACAGGACCTTATCTGTCACACTTTATAAGAGACAAGGTAAGTAAATTCCAAGCACTCTTGTCCAAACCTTACCCCAGATCTCGGGCTGCTATTTCTGTTTAAGAAGGCACTCAGCCATAGTCTATAGTTCATTTTATTCCTGACATATTTTTCTATTATCAAGCCGTTGTTGACTTTTCTGCAATTCCACCGATAAAGTTATGCTCATATACAATTTGCCAGTACATATAGATATATGCAAAACTTACTACATAATATAAAAATGATTGCAATAAATACCATTTCAATATAGAAAAAAATAAAGTAAATAATGAGTCTACTAAATTCTGTTAATTTATTTGCTAAAAAATATAAGCAATAACTTTTGGGCCTCTGAGTAAAGTGTGCCACAAAAGCACTCTTTACTCTGGAGGTAGTGAATTTTGCTGTTACAGATTTTAAACTGAGTGGATGTTTGCAAACACTTATGTAATTCTTTCATGGAACAAGATTCCAACAGTTGATTCAAGCAAATGGCAAGGAGAAACTTACCTTTGCATCTACCACTGTTCTGAAATTAATAAAGAAAGATGTCTTAGAGTTGCATTTCTTTACATACAGACAAACTGTAGGTGAGCATAACTCTGTTGAGGCAGGCAACATCTGCACGATTCTTACATTTTGGGGCAACACATAAGTTTGGCTTGATGAATAGAAAAATATATCAGCAGTTAAATGAATCATATATTAACCCATTTTATCCTGTTTATCAATTTCAACTGCAGTGCCTGGTTCCTCAGAAGCAATTCTAAATACATTGTGGTAAAATGGAGCATCATACAGCAGCAGCAGCAGAAATTGTGATGACCTTCACCATGTTTACTAAAAATGTTGCAACATTGTTATTTCTTTTTTAAAGTATATAAAACTATGTATCTCTGGAAAGGTAATAAAATTTGCAACACGGTGATATATGTTTTGTTATCATTTTCCAATGTACATGCTCACAACTGTATTTTGAAATATGACTTGAAAGAAAAAAAAAACAAATTAGAAAACTTACCATGATATTCAGTGAATCTTTTGTTCATGAAGATGAATGAAATGCTCCAAACAGTACGCGAATAAAATAAAGATAATTCTATTTCTAGTGTTTTGGTCCAAATTTGAAGTTTCTAGCACTTTTAGTTCAAAAGTTATAATAATTCTACTAAAATTGGACAACAAAACACCTGGAACAATTTGTTTACTTCACATTCTAGAACATATACTTCAGCATGCAGTTTCTCATGAAAACTGGTCACAACTTAATCCTAGAAATCTTTCAGCAAGATAAAGGTAATTAATCAGTATAATTTTTGTCCAAATTTTGAAGTCCACATCATCACTATGTCAGTAATAACAATATTACTTCTATCAATTTAAATCGTGGCTGCAGCCGAGGTGAAAAATCATCCCAGACCCATTCCTCTTGAAACCCTTCAAAGTCAGCTTCATTCTCCGAATCACTGTCGAAAAGTGCATGAAGCCATGCATCATCTCTTTCATCAACTTGATTCAATTCTAACCCATCATTTAAATCAATATTATCATCAGAATCATCCAAATCATCAACTTCAATGTCGCTAACCTTGCTATCAACATCCATGTTTACATCTGAGTTGTCGTCCATCATTTTATCAATCGATTTTCAAGCCAACAATTTCTTTTCCAACCATGTTTTTTTTTAAAATTTCACTGAGCATGCGTACTTTAACCATTTCCTGTGTTGGTGAAGAAGTACACAAATATTTGTGATGTATAACACGTGTTTCTAGAGACTCTACACACATAACATAGTAGAGTACAACCGTAGTCATATTCAGAATAAAATGGGATACTACGACCACAGGCGTATTCAGGATAGAATGAGGTATTACGCCCTTAGTCGTATTCAGGTTAAAATGGGTTAAGACAGAGTGCCTTCTTGGACAGGAATAGCGGCCTGAGATCGAAGGTCAGGTGTGGAAGGGAATGCTTGGAAGTTACTTACCTTGTCTCTTATAAAGTATATGATTAACCAGTGTCAGAATGGATCTAGACCAACCAGAAGATCTCTGCTTCTTTTTCTTCTGACATTACTGGTAGAAGAGACTGAGGCAGTATTTCATAAGGATCTTTCTGCAGAAATACTTTTGGATGATCAGTTGTTCTCTAGTAATTAACTAAGTTATTTAGAATGATCTTTGTATTCGGATTGTACGTAAAATGCCCCTCTTTTGACCCATAGCATTAAATCCTTTAGAACACGGCACTGCCAGTAATGTCAGATGGAAAGAAAAGGCAGAAATCTACTATAGACTGAATATACCTCCCCATTTGTTTGTAGCCCCCCGATTCAAAAAACCAAATGCACAAATGAGATAAAAGATGCATAGAACTTAGTTCATTTATTGATTTATAATTTCAAAACCTGATTATGCCCATGGTGGCCCAAATACCATTATCGTTTGTGTGTTTTATTCCAAATGGAAGTTTTCAGTGTAAAAGTCTACCCTGCTTGCCAGTAATTTCCATTTCCTAGACAAGACCATTTACAGCAAAGGGGTTGCATGCACGACTATGCATGTACGTAACATAGAAGGAAAATACATTGTCTGCTTCCAATATTTACAATGTCAAATGAGGCAAAGGAAAAGAATGACAACTACAAATTTGCCTTTCATGTGGATTTAACATGCACTGTAATTTCTATGTTCATATGTGCAAAAGGATATAACTCCAAACTCTCAACATTATGGTAATTTACAGCATAATCTGGCGGTTATTGAATAGAATGAACTACATTACTCTGTTATCTGAGGAAAATGTACTAGCCCATGTGGGTACACAATATGACGTTGTGTTAGTATGGAGAGTCTGGTCAGCATGAAAGTTGCTGAGGATGTCAATGTTTGGGCAACTCTGGTCTGCCAGGTTGGAAATTTAAATCAATGTATGAACTGACTAAGTTCTTTTCACTTTATATCATATTAAAGATTTCCGTTATTGAAATCGGTAGGGGGTACAAACAAACGGGGAGGTATTTCTGACTGTAGTTGGTCTAAGATCATGAATTACAGTAATCTGGGGAATTTTGTTTTTACTTGGAATTTTTCTTCCTTCATGCTATTGATTTTTTTCAACATTTAGCTTGCGTCATCCACCTGTGATATCCATTAGTACTCATTTTGTGCATGAATTTTCATTCATACTGCCGGGCATAACATCCGAAATCAGGTGAACATCGAAATAAGGTACCTTATACAAGGAATGACACTCTTTGTAGACCAATAACAAAATCACATTAAAAGTCACAATGTAGATGAAGATTATATAGAGTTTAAAATCCTCCCAGATATATTCTAAAGTCTGGCCTAATAAGCCTATTAACGAAGTAAGAAACAAGCTGCCACCAGCCAGGAAACATATTAAGCTTGTCCTTCCTTCGCTACACAACGCGGCCATAGTTGCTGTTATTCTTGTTTCCTTCGGTAAAGAAACAGACAACAAAAATGCAACTGAAGTTATTAACCAGAGTGAGCGCATTCGTGGCTCACCGAGTCATTGTAAAGTCAATATTACAAAACAGGAATACATAAGACAAATAATAAACACAGAAAACATTCATTTAGAAAACTTTGCAATCGTTTGGATCTAACATGTTTTATTTCAAAATTGTGCATGTTGCGTCTGATTGGTGTAAATTCCAACGATGTTCCAACCAATAAGACGCAAATATTCACAATTTTGAAATAACACGTCTATTAAATCCTCAATCGTGGTGCACGAAACCCCAAAATCCACCCAAACATACCTTTGATACTCGTAATAAATAAAGTATCTGATACTTAGGTATCATATATTACACGAAAATATCAGTAAGGTATATTAGTTGCAATAGATGGTTCAGATTTTCTTTGCAAAGCATAACGTAAAGTTCTGTGTGTATTTTTCTATCTCGCTTATGTGTACTACTGATCAGTATAAAGCATAGAAGTACCGTCACAAATTCAGATATCTTGTAAATATTTTGACTGGCTGTTGCTTCAACATGAATTTAAATTACGTAGCTTCCGATTTTATCTTCACATTACTACCCATAATAATGTAGATATCTCTTTCAACATAATGAGTAATGCTGTGAATTTACTTGATTATTTCATTTACATTGATCTGCATCTGCATCCACAAATAATTGGTTTCTTGCTATATTTTTATTTTTATTTATTAATTTTTTTGTATGTTGTATGCTATAGATGATTAATACTTTGCTGTTTATTGTCCTATCCGCCATTCAGTTAAATTAACTGAGAAAGTCGATTCCACACAGATCGTGTGAGCTATTAATTGCAATGTCTCCACGGTTGTAGGACAGAAAACTACAGGACAAAAGGTCACAATTTGAATTTTCACTATTATGAGTTACACGCAGGACAAAAAGTCACGGAACATAAAGTCATACTTTGAATTTTGTAATGTTGCATATTTTACATGAAAGGACACAACTTAATTAATTGCACCTTCTTCGTTGATATATTAACATATTAAACAAAGTATCATCCGCATGATTTATTCATATTTGATAGCAGTTTGTAACAAATAAGTGTATACATAGTACTAATAAAATAATAATATTGTTGTAATTGTCACTGCTAATGCAAAAGTTCATTAATGGTTTAATTTAAATGGTTAATGGAAAGTACAGCAATTTAGCATAATTTTTTTTTTTATTTTATTAACATACTTGTCTAAAAAGTAATTAGAGATTGAAACCAAACTTTTACCCGTATATTCTTATCAGAGCTACCTTTCCCTCTCTATCAGTAAGCCTTAAATAACCCCAATGATCCCAATGTTACAAGCTTGTTTAACAATTTTCCCTTAAGAATTTAGTTTGCTAAACAATTACCCTTTCCTTGAAGCCATCAACACATTGTGATCTTTAATAGTAACAATTAAGACTAATAGAATATAATGACTGTGATACAATTATAAAAGAATTGGAAATGTTCTTGTGTGAGTTATGTCCTGTGACTTTCATCGTGCATGCCAACCATGACCATGATACTTCAGATTGTGACTTCCTGTCCTGTAACTTTCTGTCCCATGTGTATTTGTGACTTCTGTCCGTTTACATGTATCCACGCATGGTTTTGGGCTATTCGAATTTATCCTGACAGTCAGTTTGGGTTATTGAAATTTATTCTCACAGTCTGTGTGAGCTATTGGAATTTATCCTCAAAGTTCGTTTGGGCTATTAGAATTTATCCTCATAGTCCGTTTGGGCTTCGTCTTCTTCGGCATCCGTCCGTCTTCGGGAGACGATGGTGTAGCTTCCGGTTGGGTGTCCTATCTGCACCTTCGCGAGTGGCTGAAGAGTCCGACCCTAGAGAGACAATCTCTACTGTACTTGATGCAGCTGAACTTCGAACCTGTTGAGGCTGTTGTTGTTTCGCCTTCCTCCTGGATCTCTTTGCAGCGAGGTTTGTGTTTCTCGTTTCCTCGACTTTCTGAACGCCCTGTCTGACAGCAAGGCGCCAGGCGGGGCGGTCGTCAGCACAGCTCTCCCAGTCGTTGACGTTGATGTTAGCCGTCTTCATGTCCTTCTTGCAGATATCTTTGCAGCGCAGACGTGGCCGTCCAGTCAATCGTGCGCTTTCTGCTATCTCGCCGTATAGCAGGTCTTTGGGAATGCGGCCTGGGTCCACTCTCTTGGCGTGGCCGACCCAGCGAAGGCGCCTCTCGTTGAGAATAGAGAACATGCTGTTCATGATGGCGCGTTCCAGAACCTGTGTTGAGTACTTTGTCCTGCCACTGGATGCGCAGAATGCGCCGCAAGCATCTCAGGTGGAAGCTGTTGAGTTTCCTCTCAAGGCTCGCGTAGGTGGTCCATGCCTCGCTAGAGAAGTGTGCTGAGCACGCAGGCCTGGTAGACACGCACTTTTGGTCTTCTAAGTGAGGCTGGGGTTGTTCCAGACCCTCTGGTTCAGTCTGACCATAACTGCTGCTGCCTTGGCAATCCTGCCGTTCACCTCAGCATCAATGTAGAGCATTTGGGGCGGGGGGCCACCTATCTTCTGCAGGAACCTGAAGAGTCCGCTCCGGCTGACCAGGTCGAACGCCTTCGTCTATAAAAGCGATGTAGAGGGGCATCTGCTGTTCACGACACTTCTCCTGTAGCTCGCGTAGTGCGAAGATCATGTATACAGTTGACTGGCCGGCTCGGAAGCCACACTGGGACTCTGGGTAGACGCGAAAGGCTAGGGTCTACAAGCGTGTCAGGGCGACACGGGCGTAAGCCTTTCCGACGATGCTGAGAAGGGAGATGCCCCGGTAGTTGTTGCGGTCACTACGGTCTCCTTTGTTCTTGTACAAAGTGACGATGTTGGCGTCTCGCATGTCCTGGGGGATGTGTCCCTGTTCACAGCAGCGGCATAGGAGTTCGTGCTGTAGCAGTGCTGTTTTCCGCTCTTGAGGACTTCAGGTGGGATGCCGTCGCTTCCAGGGGCCTTCCCACAAGCGAGGCAATCGATGGCTTTTCTGAGCTCTTCCAGGGTGGGCGGTGGGTCTAGTTCCTCCATGACTGGCAGGTCTGGGATGGCGTCCAGTGCGGTATCGGTGACGACTTTCTGGGTTGCATACAGCTCGAGATAGTGCTCAACCCAGCGCTGAAGCTGTTTCCCCTGGTCTGTGATGACTTCGCCCGTCTTGGACTTGAGAGGGCGGTCTTGGAGGGGGGGGGCCTGTCGCCTTCTTGATACCATCGTACATGCCTCTTGCATCCCTGGTGTCGGCAGCTCTCTGTATACTGGTACAGAGGTTCAGCCAGTAGGTGTTGACGCAGCGGCGGCTGGTCTGCCGGACGTTGTTCCTGGAAGTCCTGAGGGCTTGTAGTGTACTAGGGCTAGGCTCAGTCTTGTAATCCAGGAGGGCTTTCCTCTTCGCCTCAGTCACAGGCTCCATCTCCGCCCAGTTGGCCTCACACCAATCGGCATTTTTGCGCTCTTTCTTCTCGTAGGCAGTGATGGCTGAATTATACACAGCGTCTCAGAGGTGGGACCACTTGGAGTCGATGGTGTCATCAGGTGTCTCTTTGGTGAGAGCCTCCTGCAGCTTGCTGATGAACTGCTGTGTCTTCTCTGGGTTGCTTGCACAGCAGGTGTTGATGCGTGGGCGACCCTTCTTCTTGGCGTGGTGCAGCTTCTTGGATATTATTCGCACCTAGCTGGCCACGAGGGAGTGGACCGTGTCGCAGTCGGTACTGTGATATCTGCTGGTGAGGAGGATACTGGCCAGTTCCGCACGCCTTGTGATAACGAGGTCTAGCTGGTGCCAGTGGCGAGAACGTGGGTGTCTCCATGATACCTGGTGGATCTACTTGCATTTGAAGAAGATGTTGGTCACACATAGGCTGTGGGAGCAGCACATCTCCAGCAGTCGCTGACCGTTTTCCTTGACCTTGTCCCTTCCGTGAGAGCCGAGGCAGGTGGGCCAGGCCTCGTGGTCAGCTCCCACTCTAGCATTGAAATCTCCTAGTAGGTAGAGGCCTTCAGTGCTGGGGTTACTGGATATTGCTTGATCCAGAGCCTCGTAAAACTGGTCTTTCTCCTCTGAGGTGGAGCGGAGGGTTGAGGCGTACACGCTGATGATGTTGGCTGGGTCTGAGAATGTTGACAGCCGGAGGGTAAGGATCCTCTTAGTGCCTGATGACGGAGGCTCAGTGAAGGAGACGAGCGTGTTCTTTACAGCGAAGCCGACACCGTGCTGCCTAGGTTCGTCCGAGGACTTCCCTTGCCAAAAGAAGGTGTATTTGGCTTACCTGATGGTGCCGCCGTTGGCCAGTCGGGTCTCCTGAAGACAGGCAATGTCGACATTCAGTCGGGAGAGTTCCCTGTCAATGGCTGAAGTCTTCCGTGCGTCGTCGATCTGCTGCAGGTCAGCGGTGAGTCCAGGACACATGGTCCTGATGTTACAGCTTGCGAAACGAAGAGATGGAGTCTTCTTGCTTCTTCTTTGAGTCTTGCCTGGTGCGGAGTTTGTGGCCCGCTTGTAGAGATGGTTCTCTAAGCTCCACGCACACAGTGAAGCAGGCAGGCCATGGCGGGGCAGCACCTTACTGACTGGGGGCTGCCCAGCTTGAGGTGATCTCTCCCACCGTCGGAAGCAACCCCTAGCACCAACCTCTACGCCAATCGAGCTATGGCTTAGAACCGATAAACTGCTGATTCCCGTGTTGTGCCGACGCCTTACGACGACGCTGGAGTGTCCTCTCCAGTGGAGCTACGAAGCCTGGGCAGGGTGGTATGGAGAATCTGCTATTGCCTATGCAGCAGATCCCCCCTATCCACTCAGCTGGTGGACCCAAGGGAACGACGAATGCCGATACAGCTTGGCACCAACGGTGTCGCAGGAGTTGCCGAGATAACGTTGAAGTAAATGTCAGGCCGCCTTAGGGACTCTGTCTCCAGATTTTCTGTCGGGGTTTACTCCCTTAGCCTTTTCCGTGAGTGAGTGTATCCAAGGTTTACGAGCCCCATCTACCCGAAGCGACTGGTTTTAAGGCCCCAGTGATTCGCCTTCACCCCTTCTCCTGTTAGTAATAACATGGTCCGCCGGACTTAAGCTAAGCCACTCGTGAAGGCCAGGAGCTGGATTTTAGTTGACAGAGGCGATCAGAAGAGACGCTAGCCGTGCGGGGCATTTCTGGAGGAGTGGGCGCTTGTCTCCCACTCCCACCCCGGCAATGTCAACCTTGGACCATATGAATAAATAGAGTTTTCTTCACTTATTAAAGTTCGCTAAAATTCTTTTATCTATTCGTATTATTTATAATAACATAATATTTTTCAATATTAATATTTTCTTCTTTTTTTATTGTTTTATATTCAGATAACAAGTTCCTTGTGTGTGTGTGTGTGTGTGTGTATATATATATATATTGGTAGATAGATAGATAGATAGATAGATAGGTATTGAAAGCATATTTAAGTTTACACAAATGTACCCTAAATACTGCTAGAAAAAAAAAGTCTTACTAACCATCGTGATTAATCATATTTGAGAACACAGTGACTTGTAATGACAGCTTTTGCAACTGACGTGTCAGTCGCTGAGAATTCTTCTGTATGTTTTTGTTAAATGTTTTGGCTGTCTGTGAGTTCCTCATGGTAGTTTATCATCAAAATTAGACAAAACTGACATTTAGTTATATGAATTATTCTTGCTTAAAAACTATTAATACTCAGTTTTGTTGTTTCGTTCCAGTTTATTCTATAAAATTTAAATATTTTGTGTTATAGTACAAGAAAAGAAGGGAAATGTGCGAAAACACCGACTTGTCTCTGAATTAAAACTCCTTATTTAACCTTGTCAGGAGTATTCATCTTATAGTGTGGAAGCATCTGTGTGCTGGAATTATGAGCCATTTGACTAGACTCTTTCAAACTATTTCTATCAACAAAGAGAATTTTGTCAGGAAACTGTTCATTTTACGGATAGCTTCATGAACAACAAAAAGCTTGTAAGGCAAAATATTTTACAGCGAACTCTGCCCAACCAAACCAGGTATTGATTGTGTGTTGAAAAATATATACGCCAATAATCAAGACTCTTTCAATTGTATACAGCGTTTTCGTTGGCATTCGTGTCTCACAGGATCTGTATACACAGTATTCTGACTTTGCCAAGAAGAAACAAAAACAAAAAAACCCACACAAACAAAGCCCAAAACAACTGTTCAACTCATATTTAATTGTTTGTTTTCCAACCGAATTTATGCACCATTTTATTTTATAAATTTTTCTTATTTGTCACTCAATTTTACTTCATTTCCGAGACGCGACAATAAAACAGCCGAGAATAAAACAGTAAATACATATTCAGTAGTTATGTCATTATAAATAATTTGAGCAAAGAACTTTAACTACACATATCAGTAATGAATGTAAGCGTGTAAAAATGTACACCGAACTAAATGTCGTGCCATCCAAAGAAAACGTTAACCATCTACTGCAACTTACCTACTTACGTGATATTTTCGTGTAATACATGATACTTAAAGAACATTACATTATGCGTATCAAACGTATATTTGAATATTTTTGGGTATATTTTGGGTTTCGTGTGACCGTAATCATGTAAATCAGGACTCCACTTACCTTCTTGTAGGTCAGTTAAGAGCACAATGATGCGTTTGGATGGGTTCATTGAAAAGCTGTTGTCCTGGGGAAATTTAAGATTGCAGTGAGATTTGCAGGGTCACTAGCCGGGCGTGCCATATTATCGGGTTACTGTAGGCTATCCTATGAATGTGGTCCTAATGGATACCCCCAGATTATTCATTTCATTTTTATAGAGTTAGTCGTTATTGAAGCACTTATAGAGGGTGGGGGATAGTTTGGCACCTTGCTTGATGCCCTAGCCAACGTGGATGTAGTTGCTGAGCTGGTCTAGCTTGTTTACTTTGCTAACTAATGCCGTCAGTAAGTCTTTCAGAAGGAGTCAGGGTGCCTGCAATACCATACAATAGGGCTTCTTCAGAAGACCGTTGCCATGCGACGTCAATAGATTTATCAGGAACAAGAGTAGCTAGGCTTTTGTTTTGTTTGTATTTTTGCCCTGTTTATTGCTTCCTTTAAGAATAGTGCTGCGTGGTTAGTGGCAGTGCTTTGTGCAAATCAAATCCATGTTGGAGTTTCTTTTGGGTAGGAGTCAGCTTCGTATGTAGCTGGGGCATAAGTACTGTTTCTAATAGCTTGCGAAGGACAATTCTCACAGTGATGCCCCTGTGGTTACCAGGTAGAATATGGTTCTTCCTTCTTCATGCGCAGGCGTGATGAGCCCTAACTTGAACACTTATGGGATACTTGCATTTTCAATAATGTTGTTCAGAAAGCTGATCAGATATTTAGAGATGTGGTGGCCGCCACATTTAAGATCGGATGCATATATGCCAAGGCGATCCTGGGTCTTGTTGTTTGACAGATTCTTGATAGCCTGCTCCACGTCTGTTTCTTCCAGTATAGGTAGAGGTTTTGGATGTGCACGACTCTCCTTTACAAACAAGAGATGGTCGTTCGATACCAATTCCAGGTGGGACTCATTGTAATGCTCCGTACTTTGCGGAGTTTCTAGACGCTGATGGTGTCGTCTTCATCCCGGCAATATTTCCTCCGGGCGTGTAAGGACTTTGTTTTATCCATTTGGAAGGGTTATTGTCTGTACAAGCTTCCATACTTCATGTGTTCAGCGGTAATTGGTACGTGCGGAACTCCTGTCTCGGTTCGCGTTTTGCTGTTGTGTGGCTGATATTTAAAGGGTCATCCATGTTGTGCGCTTAGTTTTTTGTTCCAACGGCTTCAATCTTTTGGCTTGTTTTATAACGTCCATAGTTTGAGGTGGCAGCTGTTGTAACATGGTGGAGTACATCTAGTGTAATTTGAAATGGACATTTGCAACAGTGACAGTGATTCTTTATGTCTAAATATTTGACGGCGGTGTTTGGAAATATTATCCAGGTCGCACTTTTGTTTAATTTTGTTTTGTTTCGCATACTTACTTTAACATTTGCTTACTTTTTGGTGGTTTTTGAGGTTACTTTGTAATGGCGTTGTTACCCTTGTATGATCAGATGTGTTGATTGCATTGCGGGGTGCTTTATTATAGAGCAAACTGTTGTTATTGTGGTTTGTTAAAATGTAGTCACTTTGGAACACCGAGACCTCATTATGATGGTGAAAGGCAGAATTGCCACGTTAGTTGGGCGTGAGCGTGATGTTGTTTGCTTCTTTATATTGGTGGCTCCCTGTGTATTTAACTATGCAAGTCGCCTTCAGAGATGATTGTGTGTGCTTCTGCACGTGTCAAAAAGTTCTTGCTCATGCTGTTGGAGAGGTGTTTATTTGGTGACGCTTGCGTGGTACTGCTGCTCCGTGGGTCTTCCTTTGGAAATAGGACTGGAGGCTGCTTGGGTGTCAGGGTAGTTAGGTTTGCTGTAGCTTGATTTCCCTGAATGTTTGTTAGCTGCAGGTATAAAAGGTATATTGGAAGAGGTCTCATGCATTAAGTGTTTCTAGACATGTGTTTTCAATACATTAGATCTTAACAATTTAGTGAATATTACTTTTATACATGAATTGTCAACATAATTACCGTAAAAGTTTAGGTTCAGTAGTAACCAATTATGTTAAAAATTGTTGTTCAAGAACAAACCAGGAGACGTATAAATTTAGTTTTTGATGTAACTATAATGCGTTGGCTTCGAGCGCGAACGACCTTTCCCCATGATCCTTCACCATCACCGAGGCTATGCCCAAGGTTCACGACCAGGATGATGTCATCCCCCAAGGAAATGATCTCATTCCTGATACCTAAAGACCATTAAAGGCTCCGATGATGAGTTATCTTCATTGTTTAGGTACTGTTAAGTATATCTATATTGTGTGTTGAATTTTTTTCATGAATGGAACTTGTAAGGGTCATTTTGTAAACAACATATTAGTTGGCTAACTTTTATCCACGAGTGTATACAAAACCTTAAGATAACATTTGTAAATATGTTTACTTGGATCTGAGTTCAGGGCGTTGGTTTTCCTCTTGCAAATTCCTGGTCCACCTGATGTTTGTCATGTTCTTTACAAAACTTTAAGTAGACGACCTGAACTTGTGTACAACTTAGTATGTTTTGGAAATGAACCTTGACCATCCTCCTGATCCTCCTTTTATGTCTTAGGATTTTAATGTGAAGGCAGTGATCAACAGAATTATTCATCCTATCTTAACATCAGTAGTGGAACCAGTGTTTCACTTGTGTTCAGTTATAATTGTAGATGATTTGTTTATTGAAATTATTCATTGAAATTACAAAGTGATTATCGCCTTTAGTTACATTGACATACTGACTAGCATTTGTTTGTGATTGAATAATCTAATATCCTCCACAATGATGGGGTATGAATGTTGCTTTGATTTAAATGCAGAACAGTGAAAATACGTGTTCAGCATCCTTTTCAGCACTCCATGTAGAAGCACTGTGTGCTGATATGAACATTACACGGCTCTTGCACATGTCCAGTCAAAAAGACAAATCAGAAATTGAACTGTAAACTTACAACTTCAAAATATACAATTAATTGTGGAAACACAAAGTGAAATAACACATCATGTTTACAAACCTGAGATTGGTCAAGCAGTTTAAAAGTATTTCAAGATATACAATTTAAGTGAATTAATATCACAAGAAACTATTATAAATAAGTTAACAATCATTATTCAAATCTTTTTTATCATGTAAAATATTTTTGTTTCCAGAGGGGTCAACAAATGTATGGTTTTCTAATCGTTCATTTACTCTAAACTCAAGAAAATCATCTCTGACAACCAAGTATTCTTTTCCCCCAAACACAATTAGAATGCAATTTATGTGTGTATTTTTATATTAGTTACCTTTTTATAAACAATGAACTGTTTTTGTTCGGAAAATGCAAACATTGTCAGCACATTGGACTCGTTTGGTTAGAAAACGAAACTAGCACCAAATAATGATGTGTTGTAAAAATTAAGAGGAACAAAAATGTCCCCAAAGATTTGTTTACTATATCAATATAATCTTTCTCTGCATTTAAAAATAATTCATTTTGAATTGCAAAGATTCATCCACTTCTACATTCAGCTCAGTTAGTTTCATAATAAATACCACATACCAAATGCCAAAAATAATTTCCTGTCAATATTATGCAAATGTTACATAGTTCAAATAATAATTTAAAAAATACAAACGCACGATGCATTAAACACTGCTGTGACCGAGTGGAAAATTTGACAATTTTTCAGATCCGAAATATATAATCTTGACAGTGCTTAAAATTAACCCAATAGTAAAAAAGTACGCATGGCATCAATATATCAAAGAATTCTTAAACTCACATGCTGACATCTGATTGGTCAGTTATTTGACAATATCCAAGTCAGCATTTTCAGTTCAGCCCAAGTTCTAGTGGAAGAACGGTTTTTTGTTCGCGGCACAAGGCTAAATAAACCCCGGTCTGATTTTATTATGGAGAATTATGAACCATTTATGTCGAAAGGTTCTATATCACTTATTGGTGATTCTGCCAAGTCTATCTCTCCTAAAATATTAAGGGGCACAAGAGCTTCTCAGAGTCTTTTATTATCAGGTACATTCTCTTTGTCTGAGAAATCGTTTTCAGATGAAAGTGTTCTTATTTAGGGAGTGAAGTGCGGCTTTGTAAATGTTCCTCGCCATTGTGTCAATTTGACATCAGATCTAGTCCCAGAACCCGTTACTGTCGGAGCAATGGTTTATTTGCTAATTGGGGGTATTCATTTATTGCTAGGCAATGACCTAGCTGTAGATAATGTTGTGGTAAAACCACTTATAACTGACAAAACTTGTTTGGATCAAAACGTCGATCCTGCTGAGATCTGAAATACCTGATTTATACCCTGCTTGAGCAGTTACTAGAGCTATGGCAATTAGAGCTCTTGGGAATGATGGTAATCAGGAAATTATTCCTTTACTTGACGAGTGGCCGGTGAGCTACCAAATCGCTGTTCCAGAGTCATATAGACAGGGAATTCTTAGTCTAGCCAACGAAACTCCTTTGGCTGGCAATGTAGGAGTCGAAAGACTTATCATACCATCATGAATCATTTTTTTATTTGACTAAGATTAAAAGTATCTTTTTAAGTACTGTAGATCTTGTCATACTTGTCATATGGTAGGACAACTAAATCTGAAGACACCTAAGGCTCATCTGCAACCTATCCCAGCTTTGACGAACCATATATCAGAATAACGATAGACTCTGTCGGTCCATTACATAAGTTTATGTCAGGCAACCAATACTTGTTGACCACAATATGTGTTTCCACAAGATTTCTAGAGGTTATTCCTTAAAGGAATATTAAAATTAAAACCATGGTAAAGCTATGTTTAATGTTTTTGTTTTTTAAACACTTTTTCGCGTTCCCAAATCTATCCCGTCTTATCAAGGGTCAAATTTTGTCTGGAATTTTCCAGCAAGTTATGCATGAATTCGGCATCAAACATTTTAAATCTTCTGCCTATCATCCTGAAAGTCAAGGGGCTTTAGAAAGGCTTCATCAAACTTTGAAGAATATGATTCATTCAAATATTGCTTTGATACAGGAATACATTGGGTTGAAGGTGGAAACTAACAGCTGAATAATGATTAGGTTGTTATCCTTTTGAACTAATTTTTGCACATACTCTCCGTTGTTGCTGTTGTTGGCGTAACGCCATTTTTCAGCATATGATATATGCATGGCTGTTAGTATATCTGGTGGAGGAAGTACCTAGGAAGAACCAACGACCCATGGGAAACTACTGGCAAGCTTTTCTACACACGCACGCCCAAGACTTGAATCCATACAGAAACAGACAGAAGTGAGATCTGTAAAGACGAACGTCTTAAATCACTAGGCCACCCGGGCAACGCCACAAGATGTTAACATATGAGAGAGAGAGAGAGAGAGAGAGAGAGAGAGAGAGAGAGAGAGAGAGAGAGAGAGAAAGAACTTGAAGGATTGGGGACAGCGCTGAACTTTTAAAGCTGGTGATTATGACGGAATTGTTGATGCAAGATGATGAGAAGTCTCTTCTCAACTCTCTATCTGTACTAAAAAAAAATCATTAAAAACATTTAATATGAAATACTCTGAAAGAAGGAAGCAATTAAACTATCTTATTATTCAACAAATACTGCATTCCTGTCCAGACACTACAGGTCGAATCTATAGTGTATTCATCCATGATTAGAATGTGCATTCTACGTTGATACGCGTCACTATTTTCACTCGGTTATCAGAGCGCCCTCTCTTGTCATGATGGGACGTTAATCTATATGCGTCTTATTAACAGCAAACTTGCAACTTTCATTACACTACATTGTAACTTTCAAAATGTGAACGTTTTAATAGTGCAATACATAACAGTATTATAAAATGAAATCTGTTAATTGCAAGGAGAAAATTTGGAGCTGGAAAGACACGATTAAGAACGTTAACGTGTGTAATATTAAAAATGCACATAGAATCACTCACGTGGAATCCGAGGACACGAAACTGCAATATTGTTATACCATAACTAATAAACTGAATAATACCTATTGGCAGATGTAAAGATGCCAGCTAAAATGTGCATCGTACACACAAATAAAATGCAAAGAGAATAATACAAGTTTAAACATTCAGCACAGAACTAACAGAAAATAACAAATAGAATAATGCAGGATAAAATATACAGCATATAATAATAGAAAACACATGCACAGACCTTAGCGGTAATCCCTCTCCATAAGGTTACGCTATATTTAGTTTAACGTTCACGATATCGACAATCGTGATATCCACCAGAAGCGAACGAAGTACCAAAGTGTAAAGTATGCAAATGTTTATATATCTTACTTGAATAGTTTGTAATTTTGTTAAAAGTTGTCTTTTACTTAATTTTAATCATACTCTCTCTTCGCGTGAAGTGCCTTCTCACACGCATACCACAGTTAAAAAAGTTCTCATACTTACAAGAAAACCCAATATATACCCCATTGATGCACACATATAAGGTCTATTTTGGCACATATTCTTCAGTTTAGACGGCTATTAAGAATGAAAGACTGATGATATCCGAAGATATAAACGTTTGCCGGATTAATACTTCCAGAAGTGTATGTGGTGAAAGATGGGATGAAAAGAAGTAAAATGTAAACAAACAAATAAGTCAGTTTAAAATATGTAATTCAGGAATGTTTAGTAATTCTCTTTGCTATCATTAGTAGCAACCACAACTGTACTTTCAAAATGGAAAGTTTGATGGCCGTCCGGTTAAAGGTATGCGTGTAATATGACAGTCAGTCAAGGGACAGGTTGACTGGAACACAGGGGTTCGTTACAAAGAAAATTAGAAGCCCAACCTGTAACAATATTGTTCAGGAATAATCTGTTTTACGTAAAGTGTATTTATATCTGTTAAAATAAGAAATTTAATATTTTGTATTTTACGCGCAGATCACAGTATTGAGATAGTATTGAGCCATTGCATTGTGATTATCTTGTTGCGAGAAGACTAATCAAGTTACAACGAGCGTTACGTTTTCATATACATTAGGACTTACGTACAATGCACATGGCAAGCACCACGATGCCAAGTAATGGGGGGGGTACTGTCCTGTTGGTCTTATTCCACTCCACAGGGGTTCGTTACAAAGAAAATCAGGAGCCTAACCTGTAACAATATATTATTACAGGTTAGACTCTTAATTTTCTTTGTAACGAACCCCTGTGATTCGTATTACCAAAAGACCTTAACCGTTACACTCCAGAAAGAGAATGTAAATTTGCTTTCGTCAGTGACGATTCTAAAGACAAACACACTTTATCTCTTTAAGGAATGAATCCTATAGCCACACAAACGGTAAATTCAAGCGACACTATAAACAGAGCACGTGAAAAGCATGCATCCCCAATACTGTAAAAAAAAAAAAAAAAAAAAAGAGCACATCGAGTGTTTTTGTTGTCTATGCCGATTTGCCAGGTGCCTCGTATTTCGCAAGCATCATATTCGTCTCTTTTCTTGTACATTCATTTATTCGTTCGTTCGTTCAATCATTCATTTTTAGTATTATTCGCTCAGTCGGCTGCAACGTCTGTTCGTTCAGTTGTTTCTGTCGAATTATTGTTAAATAAAATTGTATTAATTTCAAGGATGACTGCTGAAATCACCGATATAATTAATTGGAATCGTAATTTAAAATAGGGGAAAATCAGTTGTCAGAAAAACCTTAACACATGTACTTATAACAAAATTGATTCTCTCTCTCTCTCTCTCTCTCTCTCTCTCTCTCTCCATCGATATAGAAGTTTTTTTTTTCTTCAGTTTTCAATCGTACTAAATGAGAATTACTGTTCACCACTAACGTTTTATAACAAAGAAAGATTCGCTTTTTAAAAAGGTAAAGAATAACTTTGATACCAAAACTGCTTAAGAAAGTCATTTATTCACTTCTTTTTATAATGTGATTACAATAACAATCATTACCGTGTTAAGATTAATATTTGGCTGCAATTTATGGTCACTTTACTCAAAAATCACTTACCTCAGTTTGATTAAATTATACAAGCAAAAGCATAAAATATTATATTTTAAGTGATAGTGTATTATTTTGATCGTATACATCTTTATGCGTATCTCTAATTTGTCTATTGGAACAATTTAGTGTTACAACAGGAAGATGCTTAACTTTGTTACAGCAATATCATATCGCCGTAATAGATTTTATTTTTGTCACAGATAACGTCAGACACTTCGGACGTGCCGGTGTTAAATGTAAACTTACGATACAGTCATGTGTACAATAATGTGTAGAAATAAGTTTTCGGCTCTATCCTTCGACGAATGACACCATATCATGAACAAAATAAAATATTTACAACACAGGGAGCTCAAGTAACACAGGATACAGCTCACACTCATACAGAATATATTGCTGCCAGCAGGGTACATGACACAGGGGTCAGCTAAACCTTAATAAGTCGTCTTTGTGAATTAATATTAGAGCACGTTGACTGGAATCTACCTTATATCGATCAGCACAATTAGGATATAAACAAAAATTCAATCTAAACTGAGTGAGATACTTATCAAATCTTACGATTTATTTCACCGGAAATTGTACTGGGTAGTGGTTGCTGAAATTTCTCATCCAAGGGAGGTAACTGTAAGGAGTATGAGTAAACCAATTCAACATGTGGCCGGGTAACAATAACAAATATGTTGAAATATCACGGCGTTGTGTATGAAACGAAATACGAGCTCAGTCTTTTTTACCTGGTGGACGGGTCCAATAGACGATGGCCAATAAAGACAAATTCCAACAAGTGAGGGACATAAATTTGTACATGTAGAGCTTTTTAAAAGCCGCTGTAATGCCAGTCTTCAGTTAAAAGTTGTAGACAAAAATAACTAAATAAACTGAAGATGTATTCATTTTGGAAATAAGCGCACGTGAAGGGTCTACATTTTAACGTCGTATTGTAATCTAAAGACCGTTGTCGACAGTCGTACAATATGGCTTTATTGAGAAAACTTTCCGTATCAAAATATTTGATTGCGTAGTTATCATCTGCATGAACACATTAAAAGAAATTTTAACTCAAAATTTTCCCCATGTGTGTGTGTGTGTGTGTGTGTGTGTGTGATCAGATACTTGTTTGAACTAACAATGAATGGTTAGTGTAATCCAGACTTCTCGAAGCATTTTAAGTTGTCCAAGAAATTAAAATTTGATTAGTTGTGGGACTTTTAAAATGTATCTCGATGCTGACTTCATTATCCCACCGACTGACGTTTCATTTGGGAAGAAATCTCAATAAATCACATTCTATTCAGTCTAACTGACTTCATCATGCCACCAACTGACATTTCATTTGGGAAGAGATCTTAATAAATCACATTCTATGCAGTCTAACTGACTTCATCATGCCACCAACTGACGTTTCATTTGGGAAGAGATCTTAATAAATCACATTCTATGCAGTCTAACTGACTTCATCATGCCACCAACTGACGTTTCATTTGGGAAGAGATCTTAATAAATCACATTCTGTGCAGTCTAACTGACTTCATTATGCCACCAACTGACGTTTCATTTGGGAAGAGATCTTAATAAATCACAGTCTATTCAGTCTAACTGACTTCATCCAACTTTCATTCAACCGACTATCGCTATTACATGACGCAGTAATATAAATGGTTCATTCCTCACTTTAAACTGATATTGTAACTAATAGTCTGATTCTCTGATTTTATTTGGCCACGAATGCTTGAAATCTATATATTATTATTAAGTAATCGTAAGCTAGTTATCTACTGCATGAAAAAAATGTGAGGCTAAAAAGAAGCTGTGTTGTTTCGCATCCAGTGCTCATGTGATTTTTCTTTCATCAAGTATCCTCTCACTACGTAAATACATGCAACAGTCTTTTTAATGAACTTGTATCCTTTTGAACGTGAATGTATAAAATGAACCATGTAGGTTTGTTGTCAATATAAGTTTATCTGACAGTCGGATTAAATGACGCATTTCCAGGCTATTGTCAGGTACATGAGAGCTGAATGTAATGCTTGTTATAAATCGTACAGCAGTGATCATAAAACACTGTTCACAAAGATTATATAATCTTCTTTATCTAACATGCTGTAGGGACATATACCTTTTTTTTTTTTTAGCTCAAATTCAATATGTTTTTAACGTTTTAAACAGGAAATCTACCCAAGCAATATACCTTTTGTTATTCGTCAATCTTACTGTTACGTTAGTGACAATTACAAGTTCTATGGAGACGCCAGAGTGGTGTAAGGGAAGTAACTTGTGCAGTTCATTTGTCCGGTTAAGAATAGGAAATGATGAGGTTACGTATCCTAATTAACTCTTTCAGAAAAAGGAGATAAACGGAAGGACTCACGGTTCTAATTGTATGGAAAAATGGGAACCAGTCTGGGAATGGGTGAGGATTAGAATAGAGTATATATGGGTTTTGCTGGCCAGGATTGGTTGATAATGAAAGATATATTTTTGTAAAAAGAGCCTTCTGAGAACTTATCCTAGTTGTAACTGGAAAAAATAGAGATATTGTTTTATTGATGGAATTTCAGTCCTTTAACAGACTTAACTTTGGAACACTCATTACCGAAATTAGCACCTGAATGTTTGGTGCGGAATTGAAGGCATATGTTTCAAACGTACATAGATCCAGAAAATGCTGCGGCTCATGTGGTTTTCTTTACATAGAAGCTGTCCTACAGGAAGCATCTATACTAATAAATATATACTTGATCATGAGTACTCAAAAATTTAAAGTTATTGAATTTTTAATATAATGGTGTTTGCATAGGTTTACTATGGGAACTGAATTAGTACCGTGATTCCAGAAAACAGGAAGTACAGCACATGTCGAGTCTGAAATTTAACCCACCCACCACATACTTTTACTCACCTTTCTAGACCTACTGTTACAGCATTTTAAGTCAAAGAATGACGGTCCTCAACATTTGTTGTGATGTAAAAGTTCCCTAGTCAGTAAAGAGATATTTAATTGAAACATACATGGAAATTACTCAGTACAACAGTTTTTTCTGTCCCACTTGACAGGCAAGGGAAACAACTCTCAGTAAACTTGTCCGTCACGAAAGGGTTTTAATCAGGGGCGTCTGCATAATTACTTTTTTTCGGGGGGGGGGGCAAACATGTAGTGGTCAGCTATTAAGTTTTACGTGTTTCGATGTGAAATCCGGGCGGCGGGGGGGGGGACTAGGATTGATTATCACAGAAGCAGTTGCCATGTTGTATATATTTTGTTAAAGAACAAAACAATTCTGGATGAGAATCATCAAATTTTGTATCGCCCACGATAACAGTGATAGTGCAATATAGTGTTATCCTCGTACGTACGTCTGCCATCTGTCACACTTTTTGTGTATCTAGGTCATTTCGGGGAATGTGATGGGGCATTTATCTTCAGTGAACACATTTTTAGTCTTCTTTTAATGTGTAAGCATGTGATTTTGATGACGAAATGAGTCCTTTAAAATTTTAGCGGTATTAGAATCTCTATTTAATACTTCTTTGGCACATGCTGCGCTCGTGTGTGTGTGTGTGTGTGTGTGTGTGTGTGTGTAATTGCACCCCATAACGTCACAGATGAAGTCATAATGTCATGCAAAGGAAAGACATAACAGTTGAGACATCCGAATATATTTCCAAGCCTTTTCACAACGCTCTTCTGCGGTTTTGTCAAATAAAATCAATATTTTTGTAACGTGATAAATAGAATCGTACATCTATGCTCGTTTCAAATGAAATTTATGAAACAAACCTAATCATTTCAATCTATAAAATTGATCAAGAAAAATAATATATTAATATAAACCTAGGCTTCAATGGGTAATGCACTCAATGGACTGAACACCAGATCATGTGTATGTAGGTATTCCTTGCACATGTTTAATGTGGTCATGCGGTTCAGAGAGTACGAGGGCTTTTATCAAAGCAAAGAGACTCAGTGCAGAAAAATGAAATATAGTAATATATGTTTTCTTTTAATTCCCGTTGTGTTCCTATATATTTATTTGTACAACTAATTACAACAACTACATTTTACTGCACCAGATTATTATGTTTTCCTAACTTTATGTTTTAATTATTCTTATCTACTTTTGCAATGATGCCTACTATTAGATCTTTAATGTGCGTGCTACACACACACACACACACACACACACACACACACACACACACACACACTACAGACCCCTGCACAAAGCAGTCTGACTGTTAATACGAGTACATAATGGACTGCTCGAAGAAGCAGACTTAACATCCTAAATAGGAATACGCTTGAATATATTCTGAAAAAGGTGCAAATGCATGGGGAAAAGGTGCAAATGCATGGGGAAAAGGTGCAAATGCATGGGACAGTCACGTATGCCAAAGCAATGACAGTGCAACATGATTGCAGAGACGTGTGTCATTGAAGTATCTGCTGATGGTTTGCTTAGATGCGCACTCATGTGTGTGTGTGTGTGTGTGTGTGTGTGTGTGTGTGTGTGTGTGTGTGTGTGTTTCCAGCATCTTGAGAATTTGTGAAATACGACCTTTCTTTAAATTGGAATCACAATTTTTGATCATTGCCATTTATTTGGCAAAATGGCATAATTTTCCTCTCCTCTGAAATCAGACCAGTTCACAATTTTAACCACTTTCTCCAGTGTAATCATTGGCCATAATTAAGAAGTTTTAAAGGTATTTTCAAACTCATAAGAGGCCTAAATGCTCTTTTGTGCAAAGAAAACACCAGTGTTTTGCAATAGTTTATTTTTGACACGTTCAATGAACTGTGAATACGGACCCCTGATAATTGATTCTCGAACTTTCGTTTTAATTTCACACGTGTCTCGATTTCCTACGTCGACCCTGAACAAACCCACACTCTATAATGTCATCAACGAAAATTCAAACACGATCTGATCTTCAGCTGGATCTCAATTTACCTGAATTATGCACGTGCATTTTCTTCACTAATAATATAAACCGGTTTTGAACAAAGTAGTATCCTGGTGCAATTCGCAGGATCCCAAGCGTAAAATATAACTGCTTATGAAAGACTAACCCAAATCAAAATGTACCCAATGATAGCTTGTTTCCACTTCCAAGTTTGAGTGGAAAACGGCCCATAACAATGGATGTGTCGCTATTACTGGTGGCAGTCCACAAATTGAAAAGAATATATTTAGTATCTGGTTTAAAGACACCGATTTGGTGTATTACGAGAGATTTTGTAATCATTGAGGATGTGTGTATCCTCCCCACATACTTAGGTTAAGGTAAGTGAAATTTTCTTACAATTCAGGGCTGCATCAGGTCAAGTGTTAGGGAGGGGGTATTCCAAAATTTTAAAAGGGTCCTGACATTCCTCAAAAAGGCACCAAAGCAAAAGTCTGAGTCTACTCAAGTGTGCATAGTACCTCATAAACGTGCGCAAGAAAAAATATTATTGTCAAATTTGAAGTGACAAGTGAGTGCATGTGTGTGTGTGTGTGTGTGTGTGTGTGTGTGTGTGTGTGTACGTCTTTTTAGCCGGAGGGGGAGGTCCGGAAACCACACCCCCTGATCCGGTCCGGACAATATACGTGGCGACTAAAATTGTTAGAACGCGGTCCTTTTACACTGCTATAAACCTGTACAATGAGCGTAATTCGTTTCAAATAGTTTTAATTTATTTGAAAAGTGAGACGTTTGTTTGAAGTTTATAATTTATCAAAATTAATATATACTTGTAATTTCTTATAGTTATGATTATTCCTTAAATAGCAGATGCTTGCTCACTGAAATTTGATATCATTTATTTACACGCTGAATATTTTAGCTTCGAGGGTTTCTATCAAGGTTTCTACATCTGAGTGTATTAGTTCATACATAACGCAAATATGTATTTACAAACCCTTCCGGTACCTACTTGCACGCAAATTCGCAGTCAATGTGAAAACAGTGGATTTACTTTACGCGATCGATCGACCTTCGAACATTAAAGAGCTGCCCTGTCATATGACATGATGACGTCAGAGAAAGGCATCTTGACAAAATTATGTTAGTACACTGCACATGCATCCCAGTTGTTTTTGTAGAAAACATTAGAACTACAGAATTTATCACAATAACTGAATCGTCTAGCATTCTAGATATAAATATATCAATTTTGCTGGAGACCGTTGCAACAGATGTGTAGAGTACCGTATGTATTACACAATATTGATATGGTAACCAACTATATAGTACACTATTTTGAGTATGGCAATTGCTGCATTTTATCATTCAGACAGATTGATTAGATCCATTTCAAAATTTATGACATGATTGACACAGGAATGTTCCATTTTTTAAGTAGAATTTTTCCTATTTAATAATAATAATAATAATAATAATAATAATAATAATAATGCTATTATTATTATTATTATTATTATTATTATTATTACCTTTTTTGAGCTTATACAATGCACGTTCGGGTCTTACTATGCTGTTTATATAATACGTTGTTGTTAGGCTGAAGCTTACTTTTGAGTAAACTTACAAACTGTTCACTGTCTTGCTTTTAATTTTCTTCTTTTTCTATTTAGCTTTTTCTTCACAGAATATTTCAGTTTTTACATCAAAATTGCACGTGTGTGTGTGTGTGTTTGTACATGTGTGTGTAGAAAATGCTAATCCCTATGATCTAATGTAATTAGTGCAAGTGGGGTAGGGGATTTCAAATTGCAGTAAATTGGTCTTTCTAATAAAACTTGTATACCCAAAATCTACGACTGTCATTGTTAGATTAATATAATATATTAGTGTAAATGTACAACAAGGTGAATACAGACAGACACATAAATGTGTATGGACAATTTACAAAGCATAAGTTTGAAAACTGATTCCTGCATACACACAAGCATGTAAATGTGTATGGACAATTTACAAAGCCTGAGTTTGATGACTGATTCCTGCATACAGTCGTTAACATATGAAAAAAATAAACGAAGGTCAAAGAGTTTTCAAATGAATTAGTTGCAAAATAGTCGGTTTTTGATACGGGAGGATCTAATGGACTTGTCAGACACTTGTACAAATACAATATCTTCGGTGAATTAATGTAATTTCAAAGCAACTTTTGGACTAGTCTTATAATTATCGTAATTATATATGAACCAGTCTGATCTTGTGGCAAATCTTGATCTTTCCCCAATAGTTTCCGTACAAATACGACGTGTATTTTAATAGTTTCAGTACAATTACGAGGGATATTTCAATAGTTTCCGTACAAATACGAGGGGTATTTCAATAGTTTCCATACAATAAGAGGGGTAGTATAATAGTCTTCCTACCTATACAAAAACATCAGACTAAGTAGAAAGCCATAATTACAACTTTTATGACTTGTCATATGATTGTAATGCAAATACATAAATTAGTCTGACGATGCGTATGAACCATTGGACAAATCAGATAGTTTTTGTACAGATATATAAATCAAAATAGTTTGATATGTGTAATATTTAGCAACCCTCGCACTACACCGATATTTGTCTATAATTACAGCCTAATCAAGTAAAGCAAACAACGCTCATTCTATTGAACTATAGGGTCCGTCCTGTAGTTGTCATATGAATACATTTATCCAATTCCATATCGAGTATTTGGCTAACCGAATCGTCGTCGTACAAAAATATCATAATTAACTATGCCGGTAGCTGCAATTGCAACTTTTCGACCAGTCGGATAATCAATCATCCGATGTGGATCGATGCAACTTAACAGTAAGAGCTGGCCTAATTCGAAAATACATCAATCAGACTAGACAGGTGATTATTATCCATTAATATCTACCGAATGTGTCCGACGGTTGTCATACACATCATCAAATAGCGTTGTCGGACAGATATGAAAATTTTGTTGTTACTATTGGGCTAAACCAATTCCATAACATCCTTAGGACTGCCCGATAGTTGTTGTACAACACAATCAAATTAAGCTGATTGATATTAATTATTATCATTGTTTTTAGTGCAGCACGCGCAAAAATGCAACCTAATAGTCCTACTCGACAACAGCTATAGAACCAGCTGCCCACACAGATTCCATGCATATATAATGACCATACTTTACCAATGTTATCATTCACTGTCAATTATTATACTTTTTTGATAACTGTCACACAAGGTCCAGAATAGTATTATCAAGATAAATATTATACATTTGTAAAATACCGGTCGTGTCCAGTGGATACCATACAAATACAGCCCTTAGCTAATGTCATACAAATACCGTACTCAGCTAATGTCATACAAATACAGCCCTTAGCTAATGTTATACAAATACAGCCCTTAACTAATGTCATACAAATACCGCACTCAGCTAATGTCATACAAATACAGCATTTAACTAATCCGATACAAATATCGTACTCAGCTAATGTCATATAAATACCGCACTCAGCTAATGTCATACAAATACCGCATTCAGCTAATGCCATACAAATACAGCCCTTAGCTAATGTCATACAAATACCGCACTCAGCTAATGGCATACAAATACAGGCTTAGTTAATACCGTACAGCTACAGCACTATGTTAATGCCATACAAATACAGCATTTAAATAATGCGATACAAATGCAGCACTTAGTTAATGCCATACAGCTACATCACTTAATTAATACCATAGAAATACAACACTTAGCCAATGCCATACCAATACAGCACACAGCTAATCCCATATAAATATGGCGCTTAGCTAATGCCAAACAAAGACAGGAATTTGTCAATGAAGTACAACTACATTACATAGCTAATGTCATACAAATATAGCGCTTAGCTAATGTTATACAAATACAGTGTTTAGTTAATGTCATATAAATATAGCGTTTAGCTAATGTCATACAAATATAGCACTTAGTTAATGCCATACAAATATAGCGTTTAGCTAATGTCATACAAATATAGCGTTGGATTTTAATTAAAAACATAAAAATATACAACATGAAAAAGCAGTTCGTTGAGGAACTCTACGCGAATTTTAAAAACGCTGTCGACGTTTTGGTCGCGTTCCATAAACCATAGCAACCTAGTACATGCTTGTGCAAAATGATTGCTAGCAAACTCGAGTACAGCTTTTCGGATGGCTGTTGATAACCAATTTGTGGCAGTGATACCTCAGAGACTCCAAGCTGGTCGAAAAACACAGGATTTCTCGCTTGACGCTTGGACCGCTGCTTATCCTGAAACACTGTGA